>PVIC010007905.1:0-49621 GCA_004025085.1 Thryonomys swinderianus | reverse complement strand
GAACTCAGCAATCCTCCTGTCTCTGCCTCCTGAGTGCTGGGATTACAGACATGAGCTACCACGCCTGGCTATTGGTACATTTTATACATACATTATGATTACATTCAACATTGAGAATTTGTACCTGTACATGACATATCTTGATTCTCATTTTTTCTTCTTTCCTCTGACCTCCCTACAACCTCCACCCCTTATATGGACAAGCTTTGTTTCCTTTTTTTACTATCACTTTTTTTCGTTCCCTTCTTTTCCTTTTGCACATTTTCCTCCTATTTCATGCTACCTATCATATACTTTGGCATTCATTTACACCTTATGTTTTTTATACTAGAAAAAAGATACAGTATTTACACATCTCTGTCCTATTTGTTTCACTTATCAGTATCTCCTCAAGGTAGCCATTTGAGTATAAAGACTCAAATTTATTATTCTTTATGGCAAGTAATAATGTTTTTTTACATAAAAAAAACACATTTTTTTTTATTAAGTCTCTCATTGGTGGGCATTTGGGCTGTTTCCAAGATTTAGCTTTCACAAACTGAGCTGCTATAAACATGGACACACATATGTCACTATGATATGATTCTTTTAATTCTTTTGAGTATATTCCTAGCAGGGTCAAATGGGACCTGAAGTTTTTAAGGAATCTCCACATTGATCTTCACAGTGGTTGCACCAGTCTACATTTCCACAACATTGAAGAAGGGTTTCTATGTCCTCACAGTCCTGCCAGCATTTGTTGTTGGTTGGATGATTTTGTCACAATCACTCTCTGTCAAGAGAGATAGGATCTTAGTGCTGTTTTCATCTGCATTTCTTGAATGACCAGAGATGTTGAACATTTCTTCGCCTTTAGTTCTTCATCTGAAAAATGTCTGTTCATTTCAGATACCCATTTCTGAATTGGGTCTTTAAATATGGAGAGCCTGATTTTTTAAAAGTTCTTTATATACTTTGGGTGATTAGTCTTTTGTCTTAGAAGTAGCTGATAAGAATTCTTTCCATTATGTTAGATTGGCTTTTTGCACTGAGGGTGGTTTCTCTTTCTGTGCAGAAGCTTTTAAATAAGATGAGATACCAGTTGTTGATTCTTTCTGCTAGTCCCTGTGTTGCTGAGGTTTTGTTTATAACATCTTTCCTTACACCAGTGTCTTCAAGGGTTCTACCTAAACTATTTTCTAGCAGGTTTAGTGTTTCTGTTTTAATATTTAGGTCTCTAATCCACTTTGATTTTCATTTGGTGCATGGTGAAAGAGAGAGATCTAGCTTTAATTTTTGGCAAATTGAAACTAAGTTTTGTCAGAACCATTTGTTTAAGAGGCTAAGAAAATATGTTCTTTTGATATCCCATTTGTCCTGAGAGTTCTGAAAGACTACCTAGTATGACTTAGTGGCATTACACTTACATATGCTCATGACTCCTACCTCGGGCCTAGGAATACTTTATTGGATATAATACTCACCCAGATAAAGGAATGTTTGGTGATCCTGAGTATCTGTCATCCCTCTATAATTAGGAGATGGAAGAATAAACATGGAAGAAACATGCTTAACATGGGGCAACAGACTATATTTAACTAGAGCAACATGAATATATGTTAAGAGGGGCCAGAGGGTTAGCTCAGTGGTTCTGGTGCCTGCCTCGCAAGCGCAAGGTCCTGAGTTCGATCCCCGGTAACCACATATAATGCTGGGCGTGGAGACACGCCCACCAACAATCAACACCACATACCACAGTGCCGGGCGTGGTGGCTCACGCCTGTAATCCCAGCACTTGGGAGGCAGAGACAGGAGGATTGCTGAGCTCGCGGTGGCTTGCCTGGGCACCATAGTGAGCTCAGGGCCAGCCTGAACTACAACGCGAGACCCTGTCTCAAAAAGCAAAAAAAAAAAAAAAAAAAAAAAAAAAAAAAAAAAAAAAACATATATATATATATATATATATATATATATATATATATATATATATGTATGTATGTATGTATGTTAAGAGCCAGGATAGATATTACTAACTGAATAAAGTGAAAAACAGTAAGGACAAAAGAAGATGTATGAACTGATGCTACTCAGGTAGTACACTTTAAAGAAAATTGATTTAAACAAAAGTAGAAATTAGTTTCTAAATAAGCAATAGCAATAGCGCTTCTAGTCAGATTTGTATAAAGTACACTTTCATAAAACAGGATTATTAAGCCCATATATGGGACTAGGATGGCGGATGAACATTGAGAGCTACTAATTTTCCTTTTTATTACTTTGAAGGCTTCATTTTAGAGGCTTTTCTTCTGAGTCACCATATTTTCCTCTTCACCAGGTGTTGCCCTAGGTCGTTCACCGTGGTGCTGGAGCCCCTTGCGGGTGGCTGGTGACACTTTGTCCTTTGTGACACTTGTTTTTCTCCTTGGGGCTGCTTTCCTTGTCTTCCCTCCTGACGCTTAACTCAGTTCAGGGGTGTTATGGGCAGTACTTGAGTGCGTTGCTAGAGTAGACTTCAGCTCACAACTTCTGTGCCCTGCCTGTATTCTGTACCCTTGCATTTAACTTTTAAAGAAGAAAGGGTGAACTCATGCTGCCAGTTTTAAGTTCTGCAAAGATGGTGCCATAGGTTGCTCCTTCTCTAAGTTTTCTTCATGTGTTCCTTATTTGTTCAAATGGTATGAAATAAAACCCATGACCTGTGAGATACTTGTCTGTAGCTTAGTTCTAAAGACTTGAAAATTTCTTTGCGTGTTCATCCAGTAAGGCTACCATTCACTTTAGCATATACCAATTCCACTTTGTTATGGGTTCCTTGAAGGATAATAATTATTTAACTAATTATGTGGTAAGTGCTATGCAGTGGAAGGGTAATTAAACAATGTACTGTGTGATTACAAAGTAACTATGGTATTTGGGAGAAGTTGTTTAAACAGAATTCATTTTATGGTAATCTATTGGAGAGTGAGAGTGAACACCTTCATGTGATCTCCTGAAAATAGCAAATGTCATTTAGTTACACGCTGTAACCTATTATCGTTTAGTACTGAAGAAACAAAATATGTTCTCCAGTGAAAATGAATTTCACATATTGTCTTCTCATTGGTGAACTAGTTCTTGGTTTTTATGGTGGGGAGCCAGTTTTAAGTGTTCACTGAGGAGCTATTAATAATCTACACATATGCTTTGTTTGAAAAACAATGCAGAGTTCAGGAAGGAATGATCAGGATTGAAGTGTTTCATTACTGCTCATTTCTTATAGCTTCTTGCAGTATGCCACGTGGACTGCTTACAGTCCTGGTGGACTTGGAGCCTGGCAGAGTGTTTTGTCAAAAGTGCACTTCTGAGTTCCTATGTCTCCAGGGATTCTAATCCAGTAGACTGATGGTTTGAAATCTGTAGTTTATACAGTGTTGTGGTTTAGATATAAAATGTCCTTCAAAAGACTCATGAGTTCAGAAGTGGGACTTCTGGGAGGTTGTTCCATCATACTCAGCAGTGCGTGAACTCACTGATGACCTCTTAGATGAAAGTGTTGTTATGAGGTGGGACCTGTCTGGAAGATTGGGGTACTTGGCATGGGACATTAAAAGGTATATCCCTATCCCTGGCTCTTTTCTCTCTGCTTTCTGGTTGTCATGAGTTGGGCATCTTTCCTTTGCTGGCCCCTTTTACCATACTGTTTCCACCTTGGAGTCAGTGGATTGTGGACTGAGCCCTCTGAAACTGTGAGCCCAATAAATCTCTCCTTTGTGTTGCTAGTGGCAGATATTTTGTCTTAGCAGTGGGAAACCTCACTAATATACTAGATGCAATGATCCCAGATGGATCAAAGGCCTCTTTAGTTCTGAGAAACACTGAGCATCATGAAGGCCTATGGGTCTAAAGTTGCGTGAACATGTGTGGAGATTTGTGGGCTCTTCTTTCTGCTGTACTGGTCTGTAACATAGATGGATGCTGATTTTCATTTCTTTCTCATAAATACTTATTACCTTCTTTTTCAATTTAAAAACACATTTTGAAAATTACTGAGTCCTATTAGAGCAGTGTCATAAAATATTGTGGTGTTATTAGGTCTATATCTTAGAATGTTGGAAGTGATATATTTATTTTTATAAATATATATAAAACAAATGCTGATTAGGCTGTCAGATTCATTGATGTCATCTTAGATGATACTTATAGAGAATGATAGCACTTTTGAATAACTTCACTAAATTCTGCTTTCAAAATAAGATTTAATTTTATTGAGCAATTGCAGGTGGGATAAATGTTTTGTATATATTATTCCTTTTAATTTACTAATACCCTGTTGAACATGGGAATATTACTAAATTCATTTTTGCCCTGGAGCACATTTCACAGCAAAATTAAGTTCCTTGCACAAGATCCCTGTTTCTTAGCTGTTCATTGCTAGGTTAAGTCTGGAAAAACACTGCTTCTGAGGATCATCAGTATGCACAACGCAGTACCGATGTTCTTATGATCTTCACAAAAGCAACTCAATCTGAAAGAAGGCAAAACCTAAGTTAATGAAACAACTGAAATGAAGTTCTATCCCTCCTCTTCCTTCCCTACCTCTTGCCCCTTTCAAAGAGTATCTGACCTGTGTAGCGCTATGAGGGCACCGCTGTGATGTGTGAGAGGCTGGCTGAGAGAAACACTGATATTTACAAAAGTGGCTCTCCTGTAGTGATTTATCTTTCACAAAGGGAAAGAATGGTTTTGTGTTCTGGGAGACTGGAAAGACTCATATTATTAAATGAAACCACTATATGAAAAGTAGGCATTTACTAAGGGACAGTTGAGCATCATCGTTTCAACATCAACGGTCTACCTCCTGTGAGGCATGCAGATGTGATCTTATTCTTTAATTTATAGACCAGCTATGAGGTTAACAAGTGGAATTTCATAGCAGAGGATGCTTCTGTCAGGAGGCTGATGTAGCACACACACTGCCTGCTTAGAGATGGGAGCCATACCCTTACTGCAAACAGGTCAAACAGAACAGTCAACAATGAGGCATTTTGGGTTTATATTTTGCAAGAGCTCTTTATAACACAGTTATTGCAGATATGGATCTGAAAATCATAGAATATATTTCAGGGAACGAGGTAATTAATCTAATAAATGTTTATTTAATGTTAGCCATTTGGAAGCACTTTAACATTTGGAGATGAAACATTTTTTCAAAGATTTTGCTAAGAGATTTTACATGGTGATCACATTGACTAATAAGGATTAGTTAGAAAATAATCTTTCTTTTAAGATTAAATATATGTAGTTTATAATATAAATTCATATGAATATATATCCACATAAGTTAATATATCATTTTTATGTAATTTTTGAATTAAAATAAACATTGCTGGCCAAATTCAAAGTAAAAACTGATTTAGAGAGCAGGTATGTGTTTCTTTTTACTTGGTAGGATGGCCAGCTTTAATGTTTCTATGACTTCATAAAAACACATTTTAAACACAAAGCACGTTGTATGGTCATTGTGCTATGCATTATGTGTCCAGAACTTATTTTTTAATTAAATTTGTACCTTCTCACTATCATTTCCAAAGGAAATCATCACACAGTTCCCTCTTGATGTTTCAGGGTAGGACTACAAATAGCTAGAATTGTTTCTAAATCTGTATTAGAAACTGTATGTAAGGCTTAGAAATTATCAAATTAACCATAGTAGCCAAAATATGGGAAGAAAACCTGAGTCCCTGTTGGTGGATGAGTAGATAAAAAATATAAATTGTATGTAAGTAAATGCTGCCATTTGTGACCCTGAGGGATATTATGTTCAATGAAAGTGAAAATACAGAAAGAAAAATACTACAGAGTCTTATTTATGGAAAAACTATTAAATCCATTTTCATATAAAATGGGGTGGAAAGGGAGTATCCTCCTTGAGGAGATGTTGGTCACACATGGACATTTGTAGTTCTGAGAATGAGAAAGTCTATTGTTTGAATGTATAGCATGAGGACACCAGAGAGTAAGCTGTGTTAAATATCGGAAAGAGCAGGGTGGGGGGGGTTAACATGTTCTTGAGGCACATAAAGGAGGGAGAGAGGAAGGACAGGTTAACTGGCTTGGCTGCACTGATTATTTTACTATTTGCATGTACATCAATCGTCACATTAAAGCTTTGAACATATGCAACAAAAGAGAGATATACTGGCTCATCTGGCTTTGATCCAGATATCTGCATTTATAAAAACAGCTGAATCCTCCCCAAATGATTGGCTCTGTGGATCTTTGTCACTAACTTTGTTTTAAATGTGTCTTGTCAATTGGCAGATGATGCCTAGCCTCTGACTCAAACTGGTAAGAAACGAGGCTCTTTAAACCTAGGCAGTTAAAAAAGTTAAAAAAAAATCTTCCTCCTCCTCCTCTCATAAAGCTATCAGGTTTTCTAAGGCACTGCCTGGTAATTTGAATATTGGGATCCCTGAGAACCCCGTAAGCACGTGTGCAGAAGAGATTGCATTTTGGATTCCATTCTGCCCCAGTGTTGCTCTGCAGATGATCAGCTGTTCCTGAGTGGAGTGGCTGTCGCAAGAGTGTGAATTGCACTTTTAATTTGTCTTCCCATCTGACAGCACATCTTATTATACTGTATAAAAGCTGTTTTGAATGATATTTAAATTTTCTGCTGAAATATATTTACATAAAACTGAAGATTAAATAAACACTTTAAAGTACCAAGTTACTTCAATTGAATATTCCTTCTGCTGCACTCAGAGCATAATAGATATTTTGTTCATACTGAGGTAGTTGTCTATAGTGACACTTGTGGCATGAAACTATTGATTATGATGTGAGACTGAAGAGGAGACCTTTTTTTACTTTGAAATTATCCAATCACTTAATCTACATATGTTAAACCTTGTTTACCATTCAAATACTTTCTTTTTAAATTCTCTTCAACTTACACTTTTGGTAAAAGTGGCACCTAGCATGGGAACATATTTTATAATATAGACTGAAGTATTCAATTTTATATCTTAACATGACCATAGATAACACGTTTGTTCACATTTCAGAGTCATTTTCTGTCTCCTAATTTTTTAACACTGTAGTTAATATAAAGTTGGTCTATATACTATAGCATCATTATCTTCACATAACACACTACACATTTTTGTTCTTTTATTTTTAGAGTTTTAATAAGAATTTTTGTTGTATCGAAAAATTCATTTCTACAGACATCTAATGATTTTATTAGCTTCACAAACCATTACCCTAGTTTAAAATATTGGTTTTCCATTCCATGCCAGAGCTGCACAGAGACAGATCAGGCAAGTAGTGCGCAGGGGAGCTCTTGGGAACGTAGACAACAAAGGAGGGCCATGCCATTACTGGCACGAGGGCTGTGGCCTGTGGCCTGGCTCCCATTCCATGCCAGAGCTGCACAGACATAGACCCAGCAAGTGGGGTGCAGGGGAGCTTGTGGAGAACCTAGACAGCAAAGGAGACCTGCACCATTACGAGTGCCCAGAGCATTGCCTGGTTCCACCCAGACCAAGCCAGAAGCCAGTGAAGGCAGAATGGGTAAGTAAAACATGGTAGAAGTAGTGCAGTGAGTCAGCAAAAAAGGAGCCATGTACCACTGAGCAGCAATTGGGCCTGCTACTCTTCTAAGTCCAGAGTGAGCTGAGAAGGTCTTAGAATCTTCATTTCTTCTTGGGCCAAACTAGATATAACTGTTACATGGAGAAGAACCTCCAAAGACAGCACCTGGTACTCTGTGCACACTGAATGATTACTGCTCTAGTACTGGAACCTGTACAGAGGCCTTCAGCTTGTTCCTCTGCCCAGTCTACCATCTTGAAGAAATCACTCACTAGAAGAATGAGGGAATCCTGTTGTCTACATCCATTTATGAGTTGGTGGAATCAGATCTACCCACAGATCCTGGACTCTTGCAGAGTGCAAACATCTATGGGATCAGTAATCTCAAATTGGGCATTATATTCAGAAACTAGATAAGGGATGATGGATGTCACCTTTTGACTAATGTGCTTAGTTTGGTATATTGTTATTGCTGATTTTGATGCTATTGTTCCTCTTTTTATTTCTTTACTCTCACATTACTTTTTTTTTTCATTTTGCTACTTTGCTGGTACTGAATCTGTCCAACTCTCTAGGTTTCTGTTCTCTTAATTACTTTTGTCTTTACAAAGGAGGAAAACTACTTTCTGGATTGCCTTCTACTGCTAGGTCCCTCTGTTCTCCTCTTGTTCACACAACTCCTGTCTTCTAGTCAGAACCAATACCCAGAAGTAAAAGTGCTCTCAGTCTGCTCTAATTCCTCTTCTTTATTATTATTAGAAAGTGTACAAAGTTTCCAGTGGTCCTGCAGTTCTCAGTTGGTACTGTCTTATATAGGTCCCTGTAGCCTCTGTTATGCTCTGGCATATATGAGGTTCTTGAGATCTATGTAATCTTTAAAAATCTGCTAACCCTATTTCTAAGCTTTCAATCTCCTTCTGTCTTCCTACCTCCCCAACTCCTCAGTGACCTTCTATACCCAAAGGGTACTGCTGGTACACTTAAGGGCCTGTATGTTGTAAACATGTTGCTGATTAATTCTAAATTTTGGCACATGCACATAGAGGTAACACATGAGTTCAAAGTCTCCAGAATAGAAATTATCAAAACTTTCACTTCCTTTACTGTGTTCCATACTACAGATGGTACAGATTGTATTATGGCAACAGAAATAATGTGATTGTTCTGTTCATTTATCTCCCATGGTGTGCCAGAACTAAGAACTCTCAAGGGTCATTACAAATTCAAGGAGAACAACCCAGGAGGGAACCACTTTCTAAGGGTCTTGAATAATAGTATGTAGGAGACTTGCAACAAACATTGCCCTGATACCAGGCAAGGAATTAAACAAATAACGTTAGAAACTACAAAAGAATAGAAATGAGAAAAAACTCAAGAAGTCAGACACAAAGATCACCACCACAGGGGGACTTAGGGAAAAGGGAAATAGTGCAAACTGAAACTCAAACACCAGGACGCTCTCAGATGCTAATAAAAGCAGATCTAGTAAAATAGAAATCAGAACTCATCTCTGAGATGAAAACAGAGATGCTGTCCACAGTGAAAGACTTCATTAAAGAAGAGATCAGTGAGATGAGAGAATCTAAGATAGCAAAAGCAATGGAACCTTTTAAACAGCTTCAAGTAGAGCTTCAGGTGAAGAAGAAGGAAAATGAAAGTTTGCAAAGTAGGATGAATGAAGCTGAGAACCGAATTTTAGACTTAGAGGACAGATCACAGCCTATGAAGAGGAAAGACATAATCTATGGAAAAGGTCAAGGGACCATGAGAAATCAATGCAAAGGCTTCTCGACAATTCAAAGAATAACATAAGACTTACTGGAGTCACTGAGGAAGCAGGAAACAGTGCAAAAAATTATTTACAGATATAATGGAAGAAAATTTCACAGGAAAATAATTGGACATACAGATAAATGAGTGTTATTGGACTCCAAAAGGCCATGACATAAAATATCTACACCTAGACATATAATTATCAAGGTTCCAGATACACAACAAAAGAATGACATACTGAAAGCAGTTAGACAAAGGAAGAAAATCACCTACAAAGGGAAGCCCATCAGGATCACAGAAGACTTTTCAAACAAACACTCAATGCAAGGAGAGCTTGGATTGAGGTCTTTTAAGCATTATAGGAAAATAACCTCCAACTTAGACTGTTGCTGCAAAATTATCTTTCAGAATACATAGGGAAGTAAGATACTTCCATGACAAAGAACACCTGAAAAACTTCACAAGTACAAAACCTACACTCCAAAACATTCTAAAGAACATCTTGGGAAAAAACACAGAATATTACAAACCCATGCAACCCAACAAAGTGAAGTCACTGGGCCAAGTAAGAAACTGAATGAAAAAGGGAAAAAACAAGGAATAAAGGAGCCAAGAAAAGGGAAGAATCCAGGAGAAAGAAATAGCAATCTTGAATACTTATGCACCAAATTCTAAAGCACCCAACTATATAAAATAAACATTAAGGGACATGAAAAAAACAGATATCCACTAATATTTAGTAATAGGGGACTTCAATACTCCACTGTCAAAACAAATTGACAGATTGACTAGACCAAGAATCAATAAGGAAATACTTCAGGTAAACCAAATTTTTGAACAAATGGACTTAATAAATGCCTACAGAGTATTTCACCCTACACAGTCAGAATATACATTCTTCTCAGCTGTTCATGGATCATTCTCCAAAATAGTTCACATCCTACTTCATAGAACAGGTCGAGTAAATGCAAAGGAATTGACGTTATCCCCTGCATACTATCAGACCATAGTGCCTTGAAACTGAAGCTCAGTAGCAAAAGAAATCCCAAGATCCTCACAAACATATGGGAATTGATTAACACTCTGTTGACCAACCAATAGATGACAAAATAAATTAAAGAAGAAATTGAAAAGTTTCTACAATTAATCCAGTACAATGTGCAGGAATTTGTGTGACACAATGAAAGTAGTTCTACAAGGGAAATTTATAGCAGTGAATGCCTATACCCAGAAAATAGAGGAAACTCCAATAAAAAAAAAATAGAAATATGAACCTCAGTCTGTGAAAAAAAGGGGAGCAACACAAAATCAAAGCTCATATAAGGGAGCAAAGTATAAGGATCAGAGTAGAAATTAATGCAATGGATACAAAGAGAATGATACAAAGAATCCATGAACCAAAGAATTGGTTCTTTGAAAGTATAAATAAAATTGACAGACCCTTAGCCAACCTTATCAAACAAAGGAAGGAGAAGGCGCAAGTCCATGGTATTAGGAATGAAAATGGGGAAATCATCACAGATACAGTGGAAGTCCAAAGGATAATAAACACATATTTTGAAAATTTGTTCTTTAAAAAGATGGAAAATTGAGAAGAAATGGATAGACTCCTAGACACATATGAACTTCCAAAGCTTAATGAAGCAGATATAAAAATGTTAAACAACCTGATATCCATCTGTGAAACTGAAAATGTAATAAAAAGCCTACCAACAAAGAAAAACCCTGGTCCTAATGGCTTCACTGCTGAGTTCTACAAGTTTTAAAGAAGAGTTAATGCCATCAGTTCTCAAAGTCTTTAATGAAACTGAATGAGAAGCAGTACTCCTCAAATCATTCCTTGAAGCAACCATTCCCTTAATTCCAAAGGCAGAGAAAGACCCCACCAAAAAAGAAAATTACAGGCCCATCTCTAAATGAACATTGATGTAAAATCCTCATTAAAATATTGGCAAACAAAATACAGAGAGTTATGAAGATAATCATATATCCTGGTCAAGTCGAATTTATCCTAGGGATGCAAGGCTTGTTCAATATACATAAATTGTTAAATGTAATACATTATATTAACAGACTCAAGGATAAAACCGTACAGTGATCACAGTAGGTGCAGAAAAAAGGCATTTGACAAAATCCAATACACATTCTTCATCAAAACTCTATAAAGAATCAGAATAGATGAACTTTATATCAAACTAATACAAGCTATTTATGAGGAACCAACGGCCAGCATCATCCTAAATTGGCAACAACTGAACCCTTTTAGTCATATCAGGAATAAGACAGGGATGTCTGCTGTCAGCACTTCTGTAGAATATAGTGCTAGAAATGTTAGCCACAGCAATTGGGCAAGTTAAAGAAATAAAAGAAATGAAAGAGGTAAAGAAGAAGTTAAACTGTCATTATTTGCTGATGATATGATTCTCTACATAGAGGATCCTAAAAACTCAAGCAAAAGACTGCTAGACTTAATCACCAAATTTAATAGCGTAGCTGGATACAAGGCCAATGCTCAAAAATCAACAGCCTTTGTCTATACAAACAAATGATTCACTGAAAGAGAAATTGGGGAGTCAACCCTTTCACAATATTACCCAGAAAAATAAATATCTATGAATCAATCTAACAAAGGAGGTGAAAGACCTCTACTCTGAAAACTATAGGACTCTGAAAAAGGAGATAGAAGAGGATATCAGAAAATGGAATGACAGCCTTGTTCCTGGGTAGGGAGAGCAAACATTATCAAAATGGCTATACTCCCAGAACTATTATACAGATTCAATGCAATTCTGATTGAAATCCCAACACCATACTTCACAGAACTAGAGAAAATAATCCAAAAATTCATCTGGAGCCACAAGAGACCTAGAATAACAAGAGGAATTCTAAGCAACTAGGACATGGCAGGGGTATTACAATCCCCAATTTAAAACTGCATGGTACTGGAAAAGTAACAGACCTGAGGACCAGTTGAATAGATTAGAAGATCCAGAAACAACTCCTGATATGCTAGGCCACCTTATCTTTGACAAAGGAGCCAAGCATCCTTAATGGAGGAAAGACAGCCTCTTTCACAAATGGTGCTGGAAAACCTGGGCTTCAGCCTGTCAATAACTAAAGCTAGACCTATCTCTTCACCATGTACTAAACTAAAGTCACAATGGATTTGAGACAATAAACCTCCTTCAAAACAGTTTAGGTAGAACTCTTGGAGACATTAGCTTAGGCAGAGACTTTGTGAACAAAACCTCTATAGCATGAGAACTAGCAGAAAGAATCAATAAATGGGATTTCATCCTACTATAAAGCTTCTGTGCAGCAAAAGAAACCATTGCTCTGCTAAATGACAGCCAACAACATGGGAAAAAATACCAGTTGTTTGTTAGACAAAAGGCTACTATCTAGAATATATAAAGAACTTAAATCAGTCCCCCCAAGTTTAAAAACCCAATTCAAAAATGGGCATTTGAAATGAACAAACACTTCTCAGAGTTAGAAGTCAAAGCAGTGAAGAAGCATATGAAGAAATGTTCAACATCACCAGTCTATTTGAGAGATGCAGATGAAAACAACTTTGAGATTTCATCTACCTGCACAAAGAATGGCTGTTATTGCAAAAATCAACAGCAATAAATGCTGGTGAGGCTGTGGGGAGAAAGGAACCTCCCTTCCCTCTTGGTGGGATTGTAGACTTGTACAACCATTATGGAGATCAGTTTGGAGATTCCTCAGAAACCTAGGATTAGAGATATCATTTGACTCTGCTATTCCCTTGTAGGAATATTCTTGAAGGAATTCAAAGAATCATATTATAAAGGCATATGTCCACCCATGTTCATAGCAGCTCAGTTTGTGTAGTCGAATCTTGGAAACAACCCTGATGCCCATCAATGGGAGACTGGATAGAGAAGATATTTTTAAAAATAAAATGGAGTATTACTCTGCCATAAAGAATGACAAGTTTCATTTATTTTTGTGCAAATGGATACACCTGAAGGACACACTAATATGTGAAATAAATAGATCACAGATATGTAAATACCATATCTTTTCTCTTGTATGAGAAGCTGTAGATGTAAATGAGTTCTAGAATGTATGATAGATTTTGTGAAATAGGAAATATTCAAAGGGATTGTGGTAGGGGAATATAATGAGGGGAAAGAATAAATATGATGTGGAATGTTTTTCACTTTAATTGTTAATATTATGCATGGGAGAAAATTAGACAGGCACTTGGAACCCTTCACTATTTTAGCAGTATGCTTTTAATTTGCATTCATAGTTATGCTCCTAGGCTATAGAGGTGAACCTAAGTGACCTTTTCTAACAGTATCTATGATCTGTTTTTGATAAGTATGAAAACATAAATTTATTTTAATGGGTGTTATGTGGTTGGAAAGTGAAAACAAACTGTTCTTTTTATGATTCACAGGAATATTTTTATCGCAGGTGGTAATATAGTAAATGTTCTGTTATCCAGCATTAGCATTTCAATAGTGTATGTAGGTAGAGGAGAAAATAATTTTTTAAGTAGGAATTTCTCGATGTGGGTCATCAGCTTTTTATATATGACAGACTGTAAACTTCCTAAGGATGGATTTAAACTGTCTGTGATCCAATCAGCCCCAGTTTAATGGCTGCCTGTTAATTTCCATCAGGATTTGCATGTTTCCTTCCTTCCAGAACCTCACTGTGATGCTCAGTTATGTCTTTTAGATCATTTTACTACTTCCTCTTTGATTCCTACCAGTCATTCAATACACAACATTTCCAGGTTTTATAAGGAATTCATCCCTGATTAAGTCTTCTCATACTCATATGAGTATTTCTATAATCCATTGTTTTTATGTTTTCAAATTCCAGTTTCTTTTCTATACTCTTGAAATTTCTTTGCATTTCTTCATTTCAATTCTTTAATTTTTCATTTTGCTATAGCCAGTGACTTTCTGGGTCTTTATTCTCTTAGAATCAGTCAATCATTAAACACTGTGGGTTAACTTCTCCTTTTTGAAAATCCTAGAATAAATTGCAGATAGGCCAGAAGAAGTGATCTTTAGCTGACTCGTCTTGTTCTAAATAGAAATAATTTCTTTTTAAAATTTTTAATTAATTAGTATTTTTTAGACAGGGTCTCACTTTGTAGTTTAGGCTAGCCCTGAGCTCACTATGTAGCTCAGGCAAGCCTTCTGTCTCTGCCTCCCAAGTGCTGGATTATAGGTATGAGCCACTGTGCCCTGCATTGTGGTATGTGGTACTGATTGCTGGTGGGTATGAGTCACCTCCCCTGGTATTGTTGTATGTCTTTATGGGGGATTGAACTCAGGACCTAGCTCTTGTTCGGCAGGTGCTGGAACCACTGAGCTAAATATCTGACCCTAAAACGTTTAATTTTTTCAGTACATATTTGCAATAAATAATGATTACATTCCATGTAAAGAGTTGATTGATATGTGTACATGGTACATCTTAACTATTTTTTTTTTTTAAGACAGGGTCTCACTTTGTAGTTCAGGCTGGCCCTGAGCTCACTATGTAACCCAGGCAAGCCTCCAACTCAGCAATCCTCCTGTCTCTGCCTCCCGAGTGCTGGGATGACAGGTGTGAGCCACCATGCCCGGCACTGTGGTATGTGGTATTGATGGCTGGTGGGCGTGAGTCTCCATGCCCAGCATTGTATGTGGTTACTGTTACTGAGTACAATGCAATATGTACTCAGGGCCTTGCGCTTGCGAGACAGGTGCTGGAACCAGTGAGCTAAATCTCTGGCCCTGACTTCTTAACTATTTTGTATCCTCTCCTGCACTCTCCCTCTTCCATCTCCTTCTAGTCCCCTGCTCTCCCTTCACCCTCTTCTCCCCATGTACATGAGCTTTGTTTCTGTTTTTTCCTTCTTAATTTTTCCTCCCCCCCAGTTCTCCTTCCCCTTTGAACATTTCTTCCTATTTCACAATACCTATTATACATCGTGGACCTCATTTACACCTTCCCTTTTTCATACCAGAAAAATAATATAGTATTTGCACATATGGCTCCCATTTCACTTGTAAGTATGGCCTTAAGGCCCATTCATTTAGCTATAAATGGCTCTAATCTATAATTCTTTACGACTGAATAATACTCTATTTTATATTTATGAAGAAGCACCTCTGCTTTATCTAGTCTCCAGTTGTTGGCCTTTTGGGTTGTTTCCAAGCTTTAGCTATTACAACTGAGCTGCTATAACATGGTGCACATATGCTGCTGTGATATGATGCTTTTAATTCTTTCATGTATGTATTTAGCTGGAGAATAGCAGCGTCAGGTGGGAACTTGGTCCTAGTTTTTTTGTGGAGTCTTCACACCGATTTTCACAGTGGTTTCAGTGGTCTCCACTCCCTGTTAAGTTGCTTAACATCCTACTCTGTCTTCTTTTCAGATCTTTTCCTTGACCATAAGTGTGCTTTGGCCAAACTAGATTTCTTGACATTTTCTTAATATATGGCAACCCTGTTTTGCATGCATTTGTGTTTTTTGATTCTTTCTAATGGAACATCACTTTGTCTCTTTCATCGTCTTATGAATTTTTACTTTCTTGAAGAACAAGTCAAAATTGTTTTGAGCTCTTTGGTCTGTAAGCTTAGCTCATCTCTTTTCTATGTGTAATTATGTCATTATTTTTCATCTTTTGAAAAGTATTACAATGTGTTACACACACCTTCTCTATTATACTGGGAAGTGACAGGAGGTCAGGTATATATTTTCTTTCATTCTTTACTGCCTAATATGTCTTTCACTAGAAATACTTATGAAGCCCACCTCGCACACACTGCCCTCTTAGGCAATATGTAAAGTAGATCTAGTGAATTAGTCCAGGTCCTATGTTTTAAAAATAGTCTAAAGGTCACAGTCTGGATCAGGGTTCTTCTCCTCTTTACTCATTTTGCCATCTGTCTTTAGAGTTAGTGATAAATTGTCATTTTTTATGTTCTAGCTAACAGATAATAGGTTTCATAGTTAGGAGGAAAAATAAATTGAGAAATATTTCTAGAAGAACATTAAAAGCAAATGTTCACTAGAATATGAATACATTTTTCCTTACCAATAATACAAATGTTTTATTCAGTCACAATATGTCTATTGATAGCTTATAATGGCAGTTTGTACAAAAAATATTAGAGGCACCCAGCATTGTAAAGAAGCTTCTGAACTCAAAGAGCTTTAACTCCATTTAGAAGGAAAAGGAAAAATATGGTAACATTTGCTATGTGTTCCTTATGTGATAGTCACTTTGTATTTTATTTATATACTTTCATTTATAATTTATAATTGCATTGATAACAAAATGGGGCTCAACATAGTCAATGAATTTGCCCAAGAAACTTACCTGTTAGAAAATTGGAGCAGTTTATTTTACAGATCTGTAAAGCCAACACTATCATTCTACCTTTTAAAAATTATATTATCTCTAATAAAATGAGAGTTCATGGAGAGCTGAATGCTAGAACAAGTTCTCTTTTTCTGTCTCATTTCTTTATACAATCAGTTGGAATAAAAAGTCTCATACTAGTCTAGCTGAATAACGTTATGTTTGAGTATAATACTGTGCGAAAAATGATTCTCATAGAAAAAGAACAGAGGAGGCTGTCAAAAATAGAAGCAACTGTGAATATTATGATTGCTTAATCATTTGTGTTTTGAACAAAAATAAATAAGTCAAGCAAATGTATACACATTGAAAGGCACTCCACAAACCCCAAATGTTGAATGTGGGGCTTGAAACAGTGATGCTGAGATTGAGGCCCATGGGTGTGTCTTATATTTTTGTCCAATTATTTAAAATAAGCAGTCACATTTGTTATTAAGTCATGCAAAATGTGTATGGCTGAACTACAGAGATGTTACTCTGTAATTTTTGTGTAGAGTTCTAGTGGAGCTCCATGCAAACAGGATGAGTAGAGATACTGAAGATTGGGAATACTGAGAGTTTTAGTGGAAGTGGTGGTACAGGTGTCCTCGAAGGTATGGTGTGTAGAGAAAAAAGGATGATAAAGGCTCTGAAGTAGGGATAAACAAATTATAGAAGATAAAAAATAAGGTCAGCTCAGTAGATGAGACTTTAAAGTTTCATTTTAAAAATATCTTGCCATATCTAGTGAATAAAAGAACATTTCGTGTGAGGAGTGTGAAGGGCAGGGACATGTTTTAGATGATCGTATGGTACCATAAAGTCTGGTGAGTGATGATAGCCACTGAATCAACTGGAGGACCTCATTAAGCAGAGGTTGGCTACGATGACATTACAAGGTCAGAAGGACTGCACAACTGTGGGGCTGAGGATTTATTTATGGGATTCATTGCTTTTGTATCTACTGTATCTGGACCAACTATGTTCTTTATTTGAGAATGTAAAAGAATGGAAATTAGATCATTTTATGTTTTTCTTTATTTACATTATACTACATAGGGGCTGGAACGTCATAAATCCAGACTGTAAGTGTTTACCAGTTTGTATTTTTTATGATGTATTTTTTACTTCCCCTGTCACTATTCTTGACTGATTTTCAAGTTCTGAAATGAAATGTTTGGTATTCCAAAGGAGGATGTGTCTATGAACATTATTTTGAGTGCTTCACGGAGTTGGTTCAACTTTCCTTTCAATTTCCCACACTTCACGTTATTATAGATTGAAAGTACAGTGCCTCCCTGCCAGTGCTTTTTGATGTAATGCATGTGGTGAGCCGGATATGTTTGATTCAAACTGATATAATGAAAAATAAGAATGCAGTATGTTCTTTACAACCAAAACCTTTCACTAGACACACAATAATGGCTATTAGATTTTCTCTAACTCATACTTAATTTCACCTCCCTTCTATATATAGGACTTCCAGGCAGCCAGGGTGCTTATTCCTAGATTCTTGGGAGCAAGTCCTTAGGCTGCTTTCTTATAAGCCCTTTGGAAATAGCAGAGTATTTACAGTTAGCCTGCAATGGATTAGTAACTCTTGACTGAATTAATTAGTTATTGTCCAGTTACTGAAAATACAAGTGTTGTTCTCAATGTTTAATGGAATACCCACATAGAAAATAGTATAGTTGCATCTCCCCCAAACTTGACCCATAAGAAAAGATAAGATGGCCTGTGATATAGTAGCCCTGGATTTCTTGTCTTTCATTTGGAGTAATGTTAATTTATTTGTGATATATGTATTTTGCTTAACATAAACTTGAGCATTACTCTATACATTTACTGCTCATATGTAAACTAACTTAACATAATAAATACACACATAGAAAAAGGTACATACATATACATAAATGAGTGTTTCATTGACCAAACTAAGAAATCATTTATTATGGAAATATACTGTTCTAGTATCATAAATGTTCCCAAAGATTAAAATGCCTCATGAGAAAGTAAGAAAATGGAAGCCGTGTTAGGACAGCTGAGAGAGCAAATTGGGCTCCACTCCAAGCTCCCTTGAGACAGAATTACATCATTTCATGAACATCTGCTTTCCTTGGAAATTGTTGAGATCAGATCTTTCATCATTTAATTCCACAAGTATTTATTCAACCTTACTCTATGTTCACCCACAGGCCTGAAGTAGATGTTTAGAATGGGATTAACATCACTGTATTCACATAGTTTTAAAACAGCAACAATAACGTGAAATAACTGTGGTGATGATGAGAAATTGAAACTCTTGTACATTGTCAGTGAGAACTAAAATGATAAATCTACTGTGTAAAACAGTATGGCAGTCTGTCAAAAATATTGAAAATAGAATTGCCATATGAGCTGCCAATTTCACTTCTGGGTATACATCCAAGAAAATTGCAAACAGGGTCTTGAAAAAGTATTTTTGTACTCATGTTAATGGCAGCACTATTCACAAGAGCCAAAAGGTAAGAGGTAAAAACTTCAATCAGCTGAACTTAAGTGTCCATCAAGTGGTGAATAGATTAAGAAGATGTATATGGTGGGATGATAAATAATCAAGCATGACAGACTGAAATCTTGTCATTTGCAACAATGTGGATAGAATTGGAGTCATTATGTTAGGTTTATTAAGCCTAACATAGGCCCAGAAGAAAAAAAAGCACTGCATCATTGCACTTTTAGGTGGAATGTATGAAGACTGGTATCACAAGGTGAAAGTAGAATGGTACTAGAGACTGGGGAGATGAGTGGAGAGCCTGCTAGTAGCCTGGGGTATGGTGGATACTAATTTACATTTAGATCGGAGGAAAATTTCTGATGTCCTATGGTACGTTAGGATGACTAGATAACAACTATGTATTGTACATTTCAAATAACTAGAAGGATTTGGAAACATTGTGCTACAAAGAAATAAAATGTTTGAGGGCATACATATGCTTAAACTGATTTAAACATTACACAGTGTGCACGTGTATCAAATTATCACTCAGTATCACATTAATATGTACAGTTTTCAGTCCTTTTATGTATGAGTTAAAAGCAAATTGAATTTTGAAGCGGAAATCAAACAGATGACTTAATATCCTAATTTGGCTAATAGAGAATGTGCCAATGCCTAAACTCAGAGGCTTATTGCAGGGACAGATTTGGATAGAAGTAGGAAGAAAGGGCTATTTTACATATGGTGAATTTGGGGGTTTTAGTAGAGGTCAGAACATTCTAGCAGCTTTGCTCAGACAGAAGGTCATATAAGGGAGCTTTCTCATAGAGGAAAGGCAGGAGATAATTTAGAGCCTTTTGTAAAACAAGATTAAAATCACAGTTTAAGATTGGGGGCTATGTGCTAATGTATGAGGGACAGGATTTTCTAATTAAGAACTAAAAAATAATTTTTATATAATTGAAAAGAACAAAATTCAGTAAGACCCAGGATTCAATGTAGACTATGCATATTGATTTAGAAATTTCAATAAAAAAGAAATAGATCACAGGATTTTTTTTTGTAACTCGATTCTCATCTACTCATGACTGCATCTTTCAGAATTATAATGTTGATTATTTAATTACCTACTTTTGAATGTAATGTAGAGTAGATAGGACATCACTGTAAGGAAAAGGTAGGAAGATCCAGCCTCTTCTATTTCCCCCGCTGTGGTACAGACAGGTGTGGCACCACTGAGCTGCAGCTCTGGCCCCAGATCCAGTCTTAAGCATAGAGGAAGAATTATCTCAGGGAAACAACTTCACTTGAGTTCTGCTGTGAATTGAAGCCATGAAACAAGTATTTTAAATAATTTTTAGGTGTGTGAGTTAAAATATGAAGGTGGTAGGAATTGGTAACTATAAAGGGCACAACCTTCAGCACTGACTAATGAAGGCCAATGCATGTATCATTTGGTTGGTTTTCATGCTAATCAACATAAGTAGAAAAAGTGGAATTATTGAATTGCAGTCGAAAGAAAAACCAATCGGTATTTGAGCTTTCTGCCAATTGGAGAAATTTAGTATTTTGAAGTCAAAGCATTGATCTCTTCTTTGTGGAGAAAGCATTAAACCTCCCTGACCCTAACATATAGATTTGCAGCAAATTGATGGTGCAGAAAAGACAAACAAATGTGGAAAGCTTCTAAGATGTTACCCTCAAAACAAGAAGAGAAGTAAATCACATGGAGAACCTGCAATTTTATCCCACTACACGGAGAAATAGTAAAAAGCCGATTCTCTGGACAAGGTTTTTCTCTCCAGTATGAATCTCTGCTCTGTGATTGGGTCTTTTCACTACCTTGAATTGGGTGCTTATCCTCTTTGGGCTTCGGAATTTATAAAGCAGATAGATAAAGTTTCCCCCTTGACATTACATTTATATAAAAGTACTGTATATAACATAAGGCATTATTTTAAGCTAGAAGTTGTCAGATAACAAGCATGAAAATTTAACTTTAAACTATAAACTATATAATCTTATAAAGCAAATCAATCACCAATTTTATATAACATTAAGACTTGGATAGATAGTGATAGCCAAGTAAGAATTGTAGATCTGAGTTAAGAGCAAATACAACAAAAGAAATGAAGAAGAGTTCCGTCTTCTCTGTTTTCATCAGGAGGCACATGGTTTGAGATATTGCAAATGTTTAATTTGTGGCTGGAGCAAGAAAAATTTGAATTTAGAAGTTCTTTTGGAAACAAGACTAAGTAGTAGGTATAATAAAATGATACATGAAGATATCAAAAGGTATGTGGAAAGTAGTACAACCAATTAAATCAAGCAATGGTTAAATAGCCAAACAAAATTATGACTTAAAATTGGAGGGTGCAGCTTATGGTGAGATGCATAACAACAACAAATACATAAATGTATGAAATCAGTCAGGTTCCAGCCCTATGTAAATACTCTTCAAACAGCTCAGAATCCATTTCTTCCCTACAAAAATAAGAATAATAAAGTACTGAGCATAGTGTAGTTTTAAATATAAAACTAGTCAATTTAAGTTTGACAGGGAATAAAACTCTCTATAACAAACATATATAGCAAAAAAGTACACCTAGCAGTACCTTAGACATTGGGTGTAAATCATACTTAGACATGACTTATTCCCTTAATTTAAGGTGCACACAGTGGGCTACACACCTTGTTGTGATGAACATCTTGATGTCACTTCCTGGAGATGTGTGTAGAGTGATCACGGAGCATAGAGACATGAGTAGAGGTATTTTCTAGAACATCCTGAAGAGAGAATAATACTGTTAAACATTGTACAGGTTTTAATTTTAAGATTTACCATCCAGGAACAAAATGGAGAATGCTAAAAGGATTATGAAGTTACCTAAATGTGAGAATTAAAATTGAAATTAAAAATAAAAATGTGATATTAAAAATTTAGTCAAATTCTGTCACAAGTCAGCCCTATTATTCTATTTCAAAAAGCCAATGGAAGCCAAGAGTGCTAGCCCATTCCTGTAATCCTGAGCTCAAGAGGCTAAGGCAGGAGGATTATCCTGAGTTTGAGGCCAGCCTGCACTACATAGTCAGTACAAGACCAGCCTAAAGTACATAGTAAGACCCTGTCTCAAAAACCATACAAACAAGGAAACAACTCACCCCAGTGAAACGAGAAGAAGAAGAAGAACAACAAAACTCCTCACAAAAGTTATAGAGTAGAACTTTTGTTAGGCTATTCTCTTATAAATTCATCACCAGTACTTAAATAAAAAACAAAGAGATGTTTACTTTTATGTGAAGAAAAATGTAGAACCAGACATAATAGGTAAACTTAGTTTAGTTAACTCATATATTTATGAGGCATCTAGAGTAGACACTGTTCTATTTTTCTACCTCTATACACAGTCACATGGTGGATGTTCATGTGCTGGACTTACTCTGGGGGTCAATTCTGATGAACTCATCATTGTTCTAGTTTTGTCTCCACTTGATAAAACGTAGAAGAAGGATAATTAGTAGAGTTAATTAGGAACATTTGTTAAATTGACCAGATATGCACAACACGAAAGGAGATAATAGATTTTTTAATTCTACCTGGCAACACCTAGAAACACTATCATTATAATAGTGACAATATTAGCATGTATATAAAGAAAACAGTCACATCTTATTAAAGTACAAATCAAAATTTGGACACATAAGCATACTGCTAGAATAAATATCTGAGAATCACTAATAAGAATCTGCAAAATATTAACAGCCAACTGTCCTTTTTTATGTCATATGCTAGATTATACTACACTGTGCCCTCAATCAAGTTATTATTGAATAGATGACTTAGAAGATTATAGAATAATAAATAGGTTAAATATAAGGAATTACTATCGACAAACACATTTTCTTCAATTTTTTTTGATGTGAATAAAAATTTGTTCTCATACCATTTTGAAGAATACCTTTCAGACAAAGTGTAAAGTGTAAAATTAAATATGTAAATGATTAAGAAATACAGAGGCTAGGAAGACCTCTTTACCTGACTAATAACCTAATATGCCCAAATGAGAAAGGACAATTTTTTAACCATTTAAAATTGGAAAAGTTATGTGTGAAAGTCTATACTCTCAACAGAATAGAAAAGCACAGCTAGTAACTGTGTTACATATTTACACAAATAAAAGAACTGGCAAGACAAAGTTAAATAACCCAAGAAAAATAGCAAATTTTATGAAGATACGGTGTATAGAGAAGAAATACAAATGGCCAACATGCATGAAAGTTTGCTTACTTTATTCAGAGAAATTCAAATAAAGTGAAAATAAGATATAACTAGTATTAGAATGGCAGAAACAAAAAAAACTAATGAATTATTAGAGATGGGGGAAATGTTATTCAAACATCATTGGTGTGACTGGCCTTTTTCAAAATCCATTAAAAATTTAGAATTGCAGTTCTAGAAATTTATATCATAGAAGAAAAAACAGATAAGCACATACTCTAATATTATTTTTGTTGAAACTCAGAAAATAAAGCACACATCAGTAGAGTATATCCATGCTTTGAAATGCTATGTAGCTATTAAAAATAAAATATTAGAGTTACACTGCATGACCTGGAGGGATTTTATGATGTACTATTTTGGAGTGAAATAGAAGTTTAATAATTTGACTTATTTTAATAAAACCACAAAACGCTAATTCTGTGCAGGTATATGTGTACATCTATTTCTGTGCACATGTATGTGTGCTTTGTGTAGGATCATATGAGAGGATCAGAACGGACACAGACCAGGTTGCTCATGTAAGTTAAATGAAGAGGAAGGATAGGATGTCACAGAGGTGGCGAAGAACAGGAGAAAATGGAGTCTAAGGACAGAAGGGGGAAACCCACTCTTCCCTAAGGCGTGTGCACATGTATGCATTAAGTGTGTATATGCACACGTAATTTCAATTAAAAACAAAGAAGTTAATGAAATATGAGAGTAAAGACACTGAAGTATAACTGTGAATTTGCTTTTACTTGCAAAGGACGTTATTTTTCTTTTTAAACTGATTTTCTTGGTACATTTTATGCATACATTATGATCGCATTCAACCTTGAGAGTTTGTGCCTCTACACGACACATCTTGATTCTCATTTTACCCCTTCCCCCTGCCCTGACCACAACCCCCCCTAATATATTTGTGTAACAAAAGTGGCCCACCTCCACACTGAAGCCGTGGTTATGAATCCCCGTTTACAGCGGGGCTTTTCCATGTTTTTCATCTCGCAACATGTGTAGAAAGTAATTGCATATGCTAGCAATTCTGCTGTAACGGACGAGGTCGCTTACGACTCCATAGGTCCCTGCTAAATAAACTGCTCTTCTCCCTCCACGCCCAGGGCGCCCCTGCCCAGGGGGAGGCTCAGCTTCAGATACTGGAGAGTTAATGAGCTCCCTGATCATCAGGAATGCTCCACTTTTGTTTGATCGCAGATTACTTTGTCTCTTCAGTGACAGTGCTCTTGATACAAGGGAGATGTATTAGTTCGTGCTAAGTTTGAAGGGCAGTCAGAGAGGCCTTTTGTCTCGTGGTGCAAACTTCTCCGGGTGGATTATCCTTAAGACAAACACTGTGAATGCTAGAGAAAGGGATTGCTGTGACACATTGGGATTTAATGTCTCTATAATTATCGGTTGGATTTTATTTTTCTAACCAAATATGATCCTCTCGGCACGGCTGGTCCATTATAATAAAGATGTGTTTTCAAGTGTGACAGCTGAGTTTGCTGTCCACTGTGAATGACAGGGAATGCTGCTGAGGTGGCTCACTGTCCCGTGACAGTGCAAGAAGAGGCACCGGGGCTGCAAAAGGAGTTCCCCCTTTTTGTCCCTACCCCGGGGTCGTCCCTTCCATCATGTGTAAGGTGTGACCTCAACCCCTGTGGTCATGACAGGGACGCATTTCCCTGAGGAAGGAAAGGAAAGGGGCAGCTGTGTGTGTACGAAAGTGGAAAACTTTCCCCCACACCTTCCCTCCCGTGCTGTCCAGAGCATGAAGACAGCTATGCAGCATTTCGTGGACAGGCGCGAGAGAGATGTAGGCTCTGAGCCGGATGCACGGACCTTCTCCCTGACCGGCTGCACTTGAGGGTCCTCTGAGCCCTTTCTCTACAGACTTCGATGGTGACTCCATCCTGTCTGTCTTTTCTAGCCGGTCTCAGCAAAGAATCTCTCTTAAGTTTCTTGCGACTCGATTACTCTTGATATCTTACCACACTCTCTACCTGCCACCTGTGATCTATAAATCTGTAGCCTTTCTTTAGTAAGAATCCTGTTGGACCAATGTACTAAGACCTTGGCCTTGACATCCCCTTATTCATTTTCCATTGATTACCTGTTGCTGCTTCTTGGCCCTGAAACCCTTCATACTACAGTAATAATGAATGGAGTCTTCCCTGCTGAGTTAATGAGTATCAAAGTAACTTTTTGTTTAACATGGCCACTATGGACAGAATTAGAGTTCTATTAGAAGAGAGGGAGGGAAGGAGATAGGGAGAGAGAGAGATACACACACACACACACACACAGGGGAGAGAGGGGGAGGGGGAGAGAGAGAGAGAGAGAGAATATGAGTGAATGAACAATGCAAAAGCAACTAACTGTAAGAGCAACGCCAAAGATCTCTTTATTCTAAAAACCAGTAATTTCTATTTGAAAAGCAACTGTTGATTTGGAAGACAAATGTGAGTTCAGCATTTACATTTAACTTCTACGTCTCTGGTGTAACTAGGATTCAGTAAAGTGAAGCTTAAAGAACTTTCTACCTACATATTTTCTAGCATTGTAAAGTATTAGGTAATGGGTATGGTGATTTGGAGAAAGTTACTGCATGGACATAATGCTTTGTCAGATAATGTGAAAGTAAATTCACAAAATCTGGATAACTGTCAAGTAATTAAAAACAAATGCACCATCCATGTGTTCTGTGCCTTCCATTAGTATTCGTCAGAAGTTGACACACCCACTGAGGAAACAGCAGATTTCACACTACTCAGAAATGATTCTTGGAAAACACTTAAACTTCTTTTAAAACCACTTTCACCATCTGCGTGTGAAAGAATTGAAATGGCTGCTATGAACTTAGCAATTAAATGTGCTAATACCGGTGTAGGAGAAAATGGTTGTCTCACCTGCCTTTCTTTTTTCTTTTTTTTTTTAAACAATAAACAACAAAATTCCTCCAACACACTCAGAACAAAAAGAAAAAAAAAATAAAGGAAGAGAAAAAGAAAAAAAAACACCATCCGGTTTTCTGTGAAAACAAAACAAGATTCTTAAAAAGAAAACAACAATACCAACAAGCTCTCCATTTTCAGATAGTATTGTGTATGCTGAAAATGTAGGTCATTTTACAATCTTGTTACTGAATATTAGAGAAATTAAAGTTTTAGGAGAAAACTTAGACCAATGTAATTGTGTGTTTTCTCCACTTTTAGATTTCAGGAAGACAAAGGAGGGAAAGAAGCATAATTGTAAATGAGAGACTTCATTGTACTTTGTCAATAAAATCCTTTATCCCCCTACAAAAGACAAGTTCCAGTTTAACAAATATTATGTAGTCCAGGGAAGCCTCTAACTCAGCCTCCTGCCTCTGTGTACCAAATTCTGGGATTATAGGCGTGAGCCACCACACCCAGCATTGTGATAGATGGTATTGACTGCTGGTGGGCATGAATCACTACATGTGGTATTGTTGTGTTTGGTTACGGGGGGATTGAACCAAGGATCTTGAGTTTGTGAGGGAGGTGCTGGAACCACGGAGCTAAATCTCCAGCTTTAAGTTCTAAATTGAGTAAAATTATATCATGAAATACAGAATATTAGAAGTGCTTCCACACATCAGGGTAACTGGCATAAGAAATCACTGTAGCTCATGGTCGAGCTGTATCAAGCACTTTGAGGATGTTTAGTGTGAGAAGCACACACCATTCCAAACTAAAAGTCTGTGAGATCCATGGATTTACAATTTGTAATCTCCTTTCAGAAAAACTCACCCTTCTTTCTAAGTATAAGGTTTTTACAAGGGCTCAATACTAAAAATTAACCGAGCTCACAATTTCGATTAAATTTAATTTTTCCTAGACGCTACATTTTATAGAAAAATATTTTGCTCTAGTATTACAACTGAAGTTTGGTAAACATTTTATGTCGTCTGCAACCACGTTAACATCTCATTTAAATAAAATGTGAATATTCATAAATATATCATTCAGATATTATTTTATTTCTATACTAGTATGCAGAATTTAAGACTCACCCTTTTAGTAAGACTAATATTATTTTCAAACACTATAGTCAATAATATTAAGACTTGATACATTTTTTCTTGAGTTGATATTGAGTGTTCAGGAAGTCCTATATTACCTTTGTACCTAGTAGGCTTCTGAGAATTATAAAATAAATCAAGACTTATGGGTAATAAATCTTTTCTTTATCATAATGATTTTGCATAAGTCAATGAAACTTGAAATAGGACTTGCTATGATAACACTAAATAGTATTTTATTTTAAATCACAGACTTTAGGCACACATGAAAAATACTGATTATGGTCAAATCCATACTATAAGTGAGATGACTTATTTGCTAAGCAACTAATTCAAGCTTAAATTTTGTATTATAAACTCCAAATGCTATGTCATGGTGCTATGCTTCCTTCTAAGAAAAAGCTTTCTGAAAATATTGACTGAAGTTTTAGAAATATTACTGTACTTCACTAATTCTTATCAGTTGCTCTATTATTGCTTTAAATACATATTTTAATTTCAGCATTTTCTTTGCATTTATTTATAATTTTATTTCAAAATAAATCTATAGTGGTAGAATTTAAATTTTCTCCAATACACCTGGTGTTTTAGTGGAGAAGTTTCTTACAGGATGGAAAGTTGCTGAGGGGGGCTCCCCAATGATGGAGAAATCATAAAAATTTGTGTTATGTTCCTTTGCATTAACAAAAGTTTTCTTGCAGAGGCCAATGATTAATAATCATATACATGTTTTTTTGGTATCCTGCAAAAGTATAGCAAGTAAGTGACAATACAATTTATTTTTTAATAAAAAATGTAAATTCTTCTGTAAATCAGGAGTTACAAAGTCCCCGGAAAATGACATCATCACTACGTTTCATTTGTTCTTATCCTGCAAGTTAATGTTTAACTCCTACAGTCATAGCTGTCAGCCAAAGGGTCAAACTCTATTTAATGTTAGAGTATGTGTAGCAAGGCAAACATTTTACTTGCCTGAAAATAAAACATGGAAATAACAAAATAGTGCTGCAGAGAGACCCATTGCTCATTCTCAGAATGTTTCTAAAACAGTAGGGAATATTTTGATAGAAGTGTATATAATATTTGGGGAAAAGTGTGTATATATGCTCCCATTTAAAGCCAATTCGATAGGAATTTGCATATGCTAGGCACTATTAATAAGGATCTCATGGTGACTTATATTTATTACATGAATGAAAACTCTGTGTTGATGCACTTGTACATGAATTTATCAGTTAACCAAGTCTATGAAAAGTTTTTATTTTTGGCTGCTATTAAGTTCCTAGCAATGCTGCATATACTTGTATATAGTATATGTATAATATATATTGTCTAAATAGGCATTTCACTAGGTGGAAATAAGTTATAATAATCACTGATGCAATGTTAATTGCACATTAATTTAACATTCTCTGAATGACTGAACTGGTGGGGTATTACTGTAAATCATTTTTAAAAGAATGCTAAAGGCAATATTACTTGATGTCCTTCCAAACTCATGAATGAAATCAGGCCATATTTCAAGCTATGTGTATTGGTTTCCTGGCTTATTTTGAGATTTATGCTAATATGCCTCAGCATTATCTGGAGAATGAAAACAGGATGAACTGTTTTCTTTGTTACATCAGCTTTACTTTTCTTCTTTCTATGCTCTTCATCTCTTTTCCTTTCATACCTTTTTCTTTTCAGAGATGGACTCACAAGACATTCCCATGTACATCTGACCTTTCCCCTTTTCTGTCTCCTATATTTTAGTTTTCAATACACACCCCACAGCCAGTTGTCTATTTTTTGAAACCACAATATTTATACATATATGTACATATTCTTTATATATGTACATATTCTTGGGCATGCACATTAATCCCTTCTTTGTAGTTATTTTCAGGAGAGAAGGTTTTCTAGTTAAAGTAATAGTGTTGCTGAGTTTTTTCTCTTTACACACCTTGAGGACACATTAATAAGTGAAATAAATAGATCATAGATATGTAAATACCATATCTTTTCTCTGGTACGAGAGTCCATAGATGTAAATGAGTTCTAGACTATATGATAGATTTTGTGAAATAGGAAATATTCAAAGGGGATGTGGTAGGGGAAAGTAATGAGGGGAAAATAAATATGATTTGAAAAGAAAAAGATGTAAATAAGGGGTGGCAGGTTGTGGGGTGGGTAAGGATATGGATAAAAATGAGAATTAACTCGTATCTTATATTGGTACAAATTCCCCAATGTTGAGTGTGATTATGAGCTGTATACAAAATGTACCAATAAAGAATTCAATTAAGAAATGTCAAATGGTGTTTATTATAACCATTGTGTTTAAAAATATTTCTAAATTATATTATGTATTTCTTGTAAAAAGCACACAATTTAGCTTCTTCTTCTTAAAATCACTTTTGTGTGAATTATTCTTCTTTCTTTTCTCCACGGACTCCTTGGAGAAAAACCATGAGGGTAAGGCTAATTTCCTCTGTACAAACATTTTTTAGTATGTAATTTTAGATAGAGAATTTTTGTTTCTTTTTTGTTAGATCTTGTTTCTCATTCAGCCTTTTAGTGGGATTCTTTTTCTCAGTCTGTTAGTCTTTTTTCACTCTTTTAATATCTAGTGCATAATTCTGATGATTTAGAGCAAAGTTACAGTCTAGGGAAAGCCAGATAAACATGTTTGCTAAAATGAATATCCAATGAGAAGTAAGTAGGTGTCCATCAAATGAAGATCCCCACTTTGCTGTGGCACCTTCTAAAGAGTGTCAATGATACCTGGCTCAAAGCTGGTATCCACTGTAATAGCCAGTTTTCATTTATTCATTTTTTTTATTCTTATTGGTGGATGTTGACTAAACGTGACTACTAGTTTCTGGGTTTATAATAGGCATCGACTTCATGAAACTCCCAATTTGGTAGAGGAAAACCATTAAGAAAGAATAAGTTTAATTGTTCTTATAATAAGAGCCAAGCAAATCACATATCTAATAAGATGTTAATATCCAGATTATATAAAGAACAACACATATATTGAACAACAAAAGAACCAAATAGCCCAATTAAAATTTGACAAAAGACTTGAATAAATATTCCCTTGCAGGTATTCAAGTAGTCAAATAGCATATGAAAAGATATTCAACATCATTATTACCTGAGAAATGCAAATTAAAAATGTAAGATGCCATTTCACATCATTGGGCTGGCTGCAATCACAAAAGAGAAACTAACAAGTTGTGCATGTTGGGAGAAATAGTAACTTCCGCTCACATTGTTCTATGGCAAAAAAAAAAAAAAAAGAGTGGGGGTTTAAAGTGAAGACTATTCCACCAGGGTGTGGTGGAGATAGTGCCATCCAAAGATTGCTTTGTTGCTTATGTCCAGTCTATTCCATAATCTCACTTTGGTTGTGATCACTACAAAAAACCTTGCTTCACAAAGATAGTATATTGGAAATGGAAGTAAGTATTTCAGTGCTTTTATGGCAACCTCAGGATATCCCACTTTGACTTTAGTTTAAAATGTATTGAGATGTGAAATGGTCTCAAATGCATTTTTAATGCCTATCATCATTTGCAATCTTTAAAAAGATTTTTTTAAATTATTTACAATCTTAAGCAGTTGATCATTTTGTAGCTTGGAAAAAATTGACTCACCTGCCTCTTTAACAAAGCTTCTAGGATCCATTCCTTTTCAGTTCACAGATCCTTAGTGGTTAGGAGATAATGCTAAAAGCTCTTTTGAAAGCTGAGATTGATCATTGTGTAACAGCTGAGTGAAAGAAGACCATGGTATAGACTCCTGAAATCTTTGCTAATGTTTGAAACACGTCAAAAATCTAAGTGTTCAGTCTTTTTCTCCATAATTCCAGTCTAGTTTTTTTTTTTTTTTTTTTTTTTTTTTTGCTTTTTGAGACAGGGTCTCACTTTGTAGTTCAGGCTGGCCCTGAGCTCACTAAGTGCCCAGGCAAGCCGCCGCGAACTCAGCAATCCTCCTGTCCCTGCCTCCCGAGTGCTGGGATTACAGGCGTGAGCCACCACGTCCGGCATTGTATGCAGTGTTGATTGTTGGTGGGCGTGTCTCCACGCCCAGCATTCTATGTGGTTACCGGGGATCAAACTCAGGACCTGGCGCTTGTGAGGCAGGTGCCGGAACCACTGAGCTAACCCTCCGGTCCTCCAGTCTAGTTTTAAATCCAGCCACTTTATTTGCTGATTTGAACACACTTATTCTCCCCTGAAATAACAGATTGAGTTTATTGAGTAGGTTCTGTCATGTGACATGAATAAAGCCACTGTGTACATATTTCTTTACAATGTGGTTCTTTTAATTCCTTTGAGTATATTCCTAGCAGGGGAACAGCGGGGTCAAATGGGACCTCTACTCAAAGGAATTAAAAGAATCATATTGTAAAGACATATTTACACCCATGTTCATAGCAGCTCAGTTTGTGATAGCCCAATCTTGGAAACAACCCAGATGCCCATCAACTGGAGACCGGATAAAGATGTGGTATTTTTATAAGATGGAGTATTACTTTTCCATAAAGAATGACAAGTTTCATTCATTTATGTGCAAATGGATACACTTTGTGGACACCCTAATAAGTAAAGTAAATAGATCCCAGGTATGTAACTACTATATCTTTTCTCTGGTATGAGAACCTGTAAATATAAATGAATTCTGGAATGTATGATATCTTTTGTAAAATAGGAAATATTCAAAGGGAATATGGTGGGGGAATATAGTGAGGGGAAAGAATAAATATGATTTGGAAAGAAAAAGAAAGAGCATGTATATAGTGCGTGGGGGATTGTGGGTAGGTAGGGATATGGGTAAAAATGAGAATTAACTCATGTTATATACTGGTACAAATTCCCCAGTGTTGTTTGTGATTGTGAGCTGTATATAAAATTTACCAATAGAGAATTCAACTAAAAATATAAAGGCACTGTGACAATGAAATGTGCTGCTGTGGCAGCTTTTTTTCTAAAAGTAATCTCTGGTGCAGCTCACATAACTAAAAATTTCTGTTCATCACCCGTCACAAAGCCATTTAGCTCTGTGCTTAAGAAAAACTGTGTTCTGTGTTTATCTCCTCACAGACCTGTGTTAATGGGTATGAGTTAAGGGCATGTAATGTGGCTGATAATTTTAATCACATCCTGCAGAACATTGTTAAGCTCACATGAAATTGTTTGGCGAGCTAGCATTTCTATACTGATGATGGAATGTGTAAGCTGACATTTGGAAATGACCTCGCTGGCAAAGTAGTGAAGCTGGAAAGCTGAACAGTTATGGCAGCTGCTGCATGCATGCCTATACCAACACACAGTGACCAGTTCGGTTTCCTAATACATAACCATTCAGAAACTGTAGCATGGTGTGGGTAAAAGACGAACATATCCCACCTTTGGAACTGTAGCTGCTCCTAAAAGTTCTCAGAAGCAGCTGGGATCAACTCTACAGTAGTAAAAGGCTTCTCAGGTTAGTTACAGATCCAATAGGAGTGCTGTTCTCCATGCAAACCCGTTTGATGGAGTAGTGGCCTTCAATAACTGCTTCTGTTTTTGTGCTTTTCTTTTATGTTACTTCCTTTTGAGAAACTTGGAAAACTTGTCTTTTAAAATAGGATTCTTGATCTCTATGTGGTGAAGTAGTTGAAGGTTTTGTGTCTTCATTGGATAACTGATTTCCACATACTATATGTAGTGGGTTTAGAGAATGTGAATCACTGCTACAATGAATTCATAATTTAAGGAAGACTCTTGGTATTTTCTTTTAAATGCTGCTTTCTTTTAGTTAGATGGCTTATTGTCTTTTCCTGTTTTTTTTTTTTCATTAAGTCCTTCTTCCAGAAGAGAAGATCTCTAAATATGTTTGTTTTTCATTCATTTTGGCTAGGACTAACTTTGGGCTTGTCAAAACCATGACGGAGATAAGTGTGCAGTGTGGGAAAGAGGCAGAGATGGAAGTGGGAAATAAAATAACAGAGGATATGAGCCATGAATGGCTTAAAATAAGTGCCTAATTCTCATTTAGAGCTTGTTACTTAATGCTGCCTGTCACTTGCCACTCACTAACTGGGTTTGGATATGAGACTGGAAGGAATTGATTTATTGTGCACTCTGTGTAGGTAAAACATTTCTGCTGTTAATCAGTATGTGCAAGTGCTCCCCAAGGCTAGCGCCATTGCCTCAGCTCCACCTCAGACCATTGATATTAGATTCTTATGAAGACTTCACGGTCTCTCTGGATCCTTTGCATATGCAGAACACAGTAGGGTTTGTGCTCCTCTAAGAATGGAATTCCACCAGCAATCTAAGAAGTGGTGGAGAACAAGTGGTAATGGAAGAGAGGAGAAAGCTGTATTTACAGGTGACACTTTGCTTCCTTTTGCTATCTGGCCCAGCCTCTAATAGGCTATGGATAGATACCAGCTGGGGACCCCTGATATAGGTTCATACCACATTGGCTAGCCAATATAGCACAACACAATAATTGTTAAAACAGTAATAATTTAAATAGTAATTGTTAAAAGTTAGTGTAATAATGAAGGCTTCTTATGTATATTCAATAAAAAATGTTTCAGTGACTACTGGGTACATAGTAGGTATTCAGTGATTCTTAGTGTAATTTATCTATTTTCCTTTTACTTTAAGATTATGTGGCTGCTTTCCAGATGGTTGAGGTTTCTATGACCATGACAATTGCTTAAATGAAGGAATCTCGAAAGTACCTATTGTATATGTACATACACATGTGTGTGCATGTGCCCACACACATGCACATTATCATCATACACTGTTTGAAGTCTGTTCCTCTTTTAGGCTTAGAGTATATCAGGATCGTCCTAAACTCTTGAGACTGTAAGATGAGTATCATATTTTTTCCCCTTCTCCTACCCACTGTACAACCCCCTGCCCCTATATATACAACCTTTGTTTCCTTTTTAACCATTAATTTTTTTTCTTTCCTCACACTATTTACCCCTAAACCCCATTTCCCTTTGAATATTTACTATTTCACAATATCAATCATGCATTCCAGAACACATTTACAACTTCAATTTTTCATACCAGAGAAAAGGTATGATATTTACACTGTGACCTGTCTGTTTCACTTATGAGTGTGTCCTGAAGGTAGGTCCATTTGAATATAAATGACTCAACCTCATCATTCTGTATGGCAGAGTAATACTCCATTTATGAGTGTCATATTATTTCAAAGTGGGAAGTCTGGTAGAGCACAGTGCCAATATCTTTTTGCCATTTTTTTTTAACATATCAAGGAGATGAGAACACTTGAACTTTTAGGATTCAGAGACTTATCTTTCTTGGTGCTTATGTTATTAGAGCAGAAATTTGAAAGAATAGGTAGAAATTGGGTGAGTGAACTGGGATAGGATTTTAAACAGGTAGATAGAATGACAGCAGTAGTCAGGAATCCCCGATACATCATTATGTTTCAGTTGTTATAAAGAAGCTTGGAGTGAAAGATAAGCCATAAGTTCTTAAGTGCAGCTTTGTCTATTATTAATTCATTTAACCAGTATTGACCAATGAAATATGATACCACAGGCATAATTAATAATTTTCTAGTAGGTACATTTAAAATACTTGAAATTAATGTTGCATATTCAATTTATTCAATACATCTAAAATTCAGATGATTCTCAGTTTAAAATGGTTTGATACAGTATTTTTCAAATTTATAGTGGAAAGTATACCCATGTGATATTACCATTTTAGCATGTAATACATCTATAGGTTAGTAATAATATATTTTTGTACTACTTTGGTACTGAATCCTCTAAATCCATTGACACTTTACAGTTGCAACCTCCTTCAGGCTCTAAATTTTCATCAAAATGTTTGATTTGAAAATCTAAGGAAATTTTAACAAACATTTTACAAGAGTCACATCTAAACTTTTTTTTTTTTAGACAGGGTCTCGCTTTGTAGTTCAGGCTGGCCCTGAGCTCTCTATGTAGCCCAGGCAAGCCTTGGACTCAGCAATCCTCCTGCCTCTGCCTCCTGAGTGCTGGGATTACAGGTGTGAGCCACCATGCTCCGCATTGTGGTGTGTGGTATTGATTGCTGGTGGGTGTGAGTCATCGTACCCGGTGGTTACTGGGATTGAACTCAAGACCTTGAGTTTGTTTGGTAGGTGCTAGAACCACTGAGCTAAATCTCCAGCTCTCATCTTAACATTCTCATTGCTTTTTTCTGCTACTGTCCTGTTTTGAACCACCACCATTCTCACCTGCGTTGTGATCACAGCTTCTTCACTGCTTTGTTTTTATTCAGTTTAGTCTGTGCCTGCCTCTCAATGAGTAACTGCAAAACTCCAGTGGTGTCCCCTGTCTAAGTGACAGCCAGAGTCCTTATAATGGCATCGCTCGTCTCCCTGGCTTCCTGACTCTATCTCCCTTTCCCTTTCTGGGCTCACTGAGCTCTGTGCTGTCCCGAGGCTGCTGTCCCAGGCTTCAGCACCGACTGTTCTGTTGGGCCAGCTCCCCCTTCCTCCTCCACACCTCTCACTTACCTCTTCTGACCTTTCTGAATGCGGCCTTCTCAGGGAAGCCTTCTTTAAGCTGCAGACCCATGGCTTCCCTGGGCCTACTGAGTAAGAGGGCAAACAATGCTTGCATTAGAGGTGATGTGGCTTCTCAACTGGACTCCGAGAAAGGCTGCCAAACTACTGCATCTAATACTGTCGGAAGGACAGTTTAATGTATATGTTTAGCATCTCTAGGGTCATCTGCCTGGAGAGCTACTTGGGCCAATTTTATGGAAGGCATGAGCTGCTCTTCCTCAAGGAAGTTGTCTGAGCATGCACGCTCTCAGCTTGGCATGACTGTACAGTGCCAAAGGCAGATTGTCTCTTTGGGACCCTGATGACTGTCCTCTCACCTTGCACCACACACCCCCATGCCCTTGGTCATTTTGTTTTTGTGCCACCATCCAGGACATGGACATGCATTGCCCAAGTTCTGGAAGTATTAAGAATTTCAGCACAGCAACAGTGTGGTATTAGCAGAAACACGGGGTCTTTAGAGCTGGGTCTGGTCGTGTTGCGCTGGTCACATGTCATGAAACCAATGCTGCCACTATCTACTTTGATTCATTTTGTTTATAGTCTGCTTTCTCAGACTGAAAATATCAACTCAGTGGGCATGCAAGTTTTTCTCTTCCTTTCTGTTTCTATCTGCAGTAGCGAGAGTAGATTGTTGGTGAATTAATGAGTAGGCTATGCACCAGAGTATAGGCTTGAAATAGCCTAGTCTCAAAGACAGTTTTACAAATGAGAAATCTGAGATGCACAGTATTGTTAAATCTATTCTCACATCTAGGGAGGTGAAAAGGGGGCAAAACGTTGTATTTAGAAGAAAGAAAAAGTAAGGGTCAGTGAAGTTTAAGAATTGTTCCCAAAGCACCTATATGTGCCACAGGATGTCTTATTTCAATAGGCAGCGACCAGTTTATGTATTTCCCTACTGTGCTCCTTTCCCTCGGACATGCCCTTGATAGTAACATCACTTATTCTACGCATGTCATGAATTATTCCATTTTCAGATGATATGCAGAGAGAAGCTACCTTTTCCTCCTGTGTAGGCTCATGATTTGAAGTTCAGGTTGGTTAAGGCCAGGCAGCTAGTTAGGAGGGAGACTGCTGGGCTCCTATTTTAAGTTTCTGTTTCTCTTTATGTTTTGCTGAAAAATTGATGTTTTACAGCTGATTATTTTATTTTGTGTTAGATTTCTTTTGTGAGATACACCTATCACCATTTTTCTGTTTCTATATAATGAATATATTGAGGATTTTACAGTATCTTTCTTAAAAATTTGGTCATTGGTAGGTGTGTGTAAATATGTATGGGATGAATATATCCCATAAGGAAAGTAAATATAAATCAAGAGTTGGAGTTGCTGATACAATGGATGTACTAGAAATTGGTGTTGTGTAGCACATGGAAGGCTTGGCAAGGTGAATATGGCCCTATAAATAGCTAAGGGCATTATTTCCTTTATTTGAGGATTAAACAGTGATTCCATTTAGTGACTTTTCATGAAATAGAGCGTGAAGAAATATTCCAAAGTACTATAATAGAGTCAGTTCCTTATGACGAATTTCTGTCAATTGAGAAACAGATTGTATTTCTGGAAAAGGTAGCTTAAAATATTTCTTATCATTTCGGTACTTCAGTTTCTTGGCACCGGTTTCTTACCCAAGGGTGATTGGATAATTATTTCTGGGTAACATTGTCAGAACCAGACATTCTAAAAATAAAACATATTCCCATAGAATTAACATTTTCTCACAGTAAGGATATATCAGTAAAGCCTGGCACTTTACATATGGCACTTGGCTGTTCTGCTTCTCACCCTGATTCTGTTGATGGTACAGTATAGTCAATAGTTATTTCATATACTCATGCCAAGCTTCGTTAACATTTATGGATTCACCCAAATGGATCTATTTTTCATGAATCTTACAAGATCTCAGATATGTAGGTATTCTTTACTTAAACATATTTTACCTCAAATGCTATGTAAATAGAAACATATATTGAAAATAGTAGAGAAGTAGTTATTTAAGTAAATACTTTAAAGCAGTGGGAAAATCTTTAAGAATCAGTCTATTTTTATTTACTGAAATTCTGGTCCAGACACTTCTCTGATTTCATTCCAGATTTAGCATTAAGATTCAGCATTCATTACATGTAAAATATGACAGTGTGGAAGATTCTGTTTAGACATTTGCCCAGTGTTTTGAATGTAGCTTCCAAGGTGTAGACATGAGTCTCTGTCAAGTTCTATGCAAAGCACGGTGAGACTTCTGGAAAAGTTGAGACCAAGGTTCTTCTGCTTTGAAGCAGAGTTTTCTCAGACAAAGGAGCATGTCGTTGGTATGTGTTTGTCTTGTATCAGTAAGGGGTTATCTTATATCAAGTATCAGAGTCACACAGTTGACAGATGAAGATGTACAGTAAGTCATTGACTTACAAACATTCAAGTTGTGAAATCTGACAGGTGTACTGTATGAAATTCACTTTGATGAATTACAAGTGAATCCAATTTATGAATGTGCTCTCTGAACAGAACTCACTCAAGTCAAGGAGCTACTATAGAGGGAAAATCCATCTTCATATAGCAATCTGTTTGCTCTCTGAGGCACTGAATGTAATTTCAGTCTCTGTTGGATTTAACACTAATTCCTGACAAGATGCTTATCTGGTTCCCACAGTACTTCTTTTAGTTTGTGTCATTACTGGAAGTGAGGGTAGTCTTTGTTCCTCATCCAGGATTCTGAGATTTATAGAATGGGAGGTTTGGGACCCTGGATATTGCCAGGCAGCTCCTACAGTCATTCTTAGAAACTAGAGGAACTGGCATTTCCCTGCCGTGTGATGGGTGTGGTACTACTTAAGCACAGGTTTGTGGTTAGGGACCTTCTGAAAATTATATATTCATCTGATAGACTCTTGTTTTGTGTAGCATAATGAAAGGCATAGGTTTGTATGGATTAACTATGGCCTCAGAGATCTTCCTACTGATGTTAAGAGTTAGGTATATGGAAAAATTCCTCTCCTTGTCGTAGTTACCATCTGTTTCTTACTTTTCCTTTCCACAGCTAATTCTTTTCCTAGCCTTGGGAAGCATCTATTCTTACAGTCTTATTAAAGGGAAACTACTCTAAAGATTTTTGTTTTACTTTTGCAAACCTGACCCTACAAGTAGAAAGGAATGTGCAGTACAACATTTTATGTTTTGCCATAAGTGGAATTAGCATGCTGGGATCAGTAGACCATATTTATGGTAGTTCTTCAGAGACCCTGACAGTAAAATCAAATTTTCTCTCTTTAAAGTGGCATTTGGATATTTTTCATTTATGTATACCAACAATATACATTATTTTAGTGTAAGAAAATTAGTCGGACAAGGAAATTATTTTTCTGTACAAAATTTAATTTCAAAGGAGTAAATGATTTATAATGTTATTTGATGTTGCTTAGATTAAAAAATGTATAAGGTAAAGGAGGAAGTGTATGCCTTGGTGTAAAATTTTTAAGGAGTGCAAACATTGTTGAAGCAGAATTATCTTCTAATACATTTTTGTAGGCAGGCAAGAGCACTCCATACAGAATTTTGATTACATATAGAAATTTCCTGGAACATACCTGGTCAAAATTGGTCTGCTGTGTATTACTTTTTATGTTACAGAAGAATTCCCAAAGAAGATAATTCATCTGATAAAGTTGCTCTATGAGCCCACTGTGCCTTTTAAAACAAACTCTTCTAACATTACAAAATGGCAGTGATCCCCAGGTACACATGGGGCTAGAGCTGAACTGAACTCTCTTTCTATGCTGGAGATTAAAATAGCTCATTTCCTTCAGCTTTTGAACCTACAGAGAAAAACAGAGTAGATCCAAGATTCTGTGCATTGTGAGCAGTTTCACAAAACACCACAGATAATCTGCAAGAAGAACTACATGGTAGCTATGTAGCTGGCTCGTTCATGTCTTTTGTAGACTATACTTATCACAGGAAGGCATGAAAAAGTATACAATTTTGCAGCAGCTGGCCGGTGCTATGTGTTCACACTGTGGAAGACCAGAGATTGTGGCCTCGTTCTCTCATCACTTTGGAGCATTATAATATTTGTGTCTAAAATTAAAGCATTTTCACGAATCAGATAAACCAAGGTGTTTTCTATTTCCAGTGAAAGTACGCAGTGTGAGGATTAATTTTGGTGTGGTCATAGCCAGGATTAATTATAAGTACCAGAAAATAGGACGTGGAATGATCAGTTTTCTGATAATCTTAACACTGAAAAATGTGCTAAAACATTTTAATAGCATAAGCCTTATGAGAAGCTATAATTATTTCTGATGATTAAACTGATTGCGGCGTGAGGAGCAAGAACTTGTAGAACAGCGTAATTTCTTTAGCCATCTAGTCAGTAAGACGAGATAAATCACATCTCAGCTGTTTTTCTAGTGTTGTATTTTATGAAAGTAACTGTGGGCAAACTTCCGTGGGAGGCAGCTTCTTACTGTATTTGTAAAGATAGTAAGCACCATGATTCCTCTTGGTTTAACATCGAGGCTTTCAAAGGAAGGATTGCATCTCATGGAACTTGACAGTCTGTATCACAGACATTGCTGTTTATGGGAAGGAATGAGTCCTTACCTCATGCAGAGAGCTCTAAGAGGAAACCCAAAACTCTGAGAGTATATTGCAAGGTCTGCCACAAGAGTTGTACTTACTTTAATTTGTTCAGTTGTCGACTGAACTAGTGAATATTCATTTATAGTCACTGTCCTATTGGGGAATTAAATTAAAGATGATTGGTTATATATTATGTAGACACTGTGGATTTTTTTTTTTTTTTTTAGACAGAGTCTTGCTTTGTAGTTCAGGCTGGCCCTGAGCTCGCTGTGTAGCCCAGGCAAGCCTTGAACTCAGCAATCCTCCTGTCTCTGCCTCCCCAATGCTGGGATTACAGGCGTGAGCCACCATGCCCAGCACTGTGGTATGTGGTGTTGATTGCTGGTGGGCGTGAGTCACCACGTCCAGCATTGTATGTGGTTACCAGAAATCGAACTTAGGACCTTGCACTTGCGAGGCAGGCGCTGGAACCACTGAGCTAAACCTCTGGCCCTACTGTGGATATTTTAATTTCAGAATTTGATAATACTGTAAGGAGCTCAGAAATTGCCATTGTGATCATTACATTATTAAAAATTTCACACATACTGCTTTTGTATTGGTAATGAACTAATAAACATACTAGAAATTTAGTTGGAGTAAACTTCCACAAAGTGAAATGAAAAATTGAAGGTGTTATTTTAATAAGCTATGCCACAAATACATTTGCTTGAATTAAGCAATTGCAACGGGCCTTACTCTTTTTGTCTGAGCATTGTCCCATTTCCTCCTTCTTATCTGTATTGTGAATTTACACTCAGTGATCAAATGAGAGAAATAAAGAATTTGAGCATTAACACTTAAAATTATAAAATATAATACATATATAATACATTCTATTTTTATAGAATGTATGATACATAATGAAATATATAAGAAATTATAGTTAATGGAAAGATTATGTTGATGGTTAGTCTGAGTGGTTTGCAGATGGGAAATGGCTAGATATTCATAAAGGCTTTTTTGGAAGAAGTTTTCTGGGAAAAAGACCCATGGTTTTAGGAGAGGGATTAAACAAGGGGAGTGGCGGTATACATGCAGAGGCAGTGGGTGTGGAAGGGAGGAGTGATGGGAATGAAAGACACTGCAAGTATTAATTTAACAAGGGCTTTCAGTTAGGTTGCTGCAAGCTGTGATCATTATCTCCACTTCTTGAAGAGGAAAAATGACTGGCACTAGGCCTCTCTGTCTCCAGAGCTCTTACAGAGGGGATCAATATTTCCTAAAGAGCCTCAGCATCTCCTTTTGTCTTTCTAAATCTGGAGACTTCTGTGCCTTATTCTATAGGCCCTGGATTAGAATCTCTAAGAATGGAGTCTAAAAGCCTGCATTTTAAGCAGCATTGTTTTTTTGACTAATATAACTTAAGATTCTCTGAACTACCTAGTGCTGCCATTCTAGAGGTGTATCTGTTCATAAAATTAATAAATTGCCTGAACAATGCCTCATTCTTTGTTTCTAAAACTCATTTCTTGATTGTCTTCCATGGAACTAGGTTTTGCCAGTCTATGAGATAAGGTGTGTATTTGTTTGAATGATGTGGCCTTTTGGACGTTTGGATTCATGCTTGTGGAGGAATTGGGTGACTTTCATAGAGCTAATGTTGATAGAAGTAAATTTATCTTCCTTTGGTCCCTAGTAGAGCTTCTCCTCATAGTCGGAATAAGGGTCTCATGCAATGGAAAAATACACCATCTCCAAATACCCACAAATTCCTCTTATGCCACCTACTGAGCTGTGCCATATGTCACTCTCACTCCACAGAGCACAGGTCCCTCATGGGACCTGAGAGGGTCTGGAAGGGTGTAGAGTCAAAGGAACCAGATAAAATCAAATAAAAGGAAGACATGTCTGAGCATTGCAAGGCACTGCCTTATGAGGGAGGTAGTTGAGCTTCTTGTCAGTGGATACAACAAAACAGAACCTGGACATCATGAAAACTGTATACAGGACTGGATGTAACTCTGACCTTAGTATTTAAAAAGTTAAATGTTTATTTATTTATTTTTATTTTAATTTCGACAGGGTCTCACTTTGTAGTTCAGGCTGGCCCTGAGTTCTCTATGTAGCCCAAACAAGTCTTGAACTCAGCAATCCTCCTGCCTCTGCCTCCCGAGTGCTGGGATTACAGGTGTTAGCCATCATGCCTGGCATTGTGGTGTGTGGTACTAATTGCTGGTGAGCATGAGTAAGCAAGTTTGGTGTTGTTGTATGTGGTTACTGGGATCAAACTCAGGACCTTGTGCTTGCTAGGCAGGCATGGGAACCACTGAACTAAATCTCTGGCCCCTAAATGTTTATTTTTAACAAGTGAAAATTATGAACAATTTTGTGTATTCCTTTCAAAATACTGTCTATATTTAGATTCACAGAGACTAGTTTTATGCTTTTTTACAAAGAAGCTTTTATTGTTTCACAAATACTTGCCTTTTGTATGGAAAGCTTCCATGTCCAGTGACTTTTGATCTTAAGGCAGTGCTTGAAGTTTCTCCTGACAGTAGCTTACTTCCCTTTATCTTGAACCCTTCCTCTTCACTCAGTTCCTTCTGGCCTCACATATTGAAATGGTAGGACCAGAGCTGGGAAATCATGACTCACTCTTCTTTCCTTGTTCAAGTTCTTACTTCTCCCAGTTGTGCATTTAGGTTAATTAGACATGAATGATACTGTTGTATGTGAACTTATACTTAATGTAGCTATTAAGAACATATTTCCATGAACATCTGTACATAATTTAGATAAAGAGGCAGAAAACTTCAAATATATCCTTACTTAATTTTTTTTGCAAGCAAAAATGGAGAGTGTGGCTGGGGATTTAGCTCAAGTGGTGCCACATCTACCTTTCAAGCATGAGGGCCTCAGTGCAATACTTGGTACCAAAAAAAAAAAACATAGAGTGTGTTAATTAATCTGGAATTTTCACTGATTCTATCACTCAAGTATATTTATCTCAAACACTCTCCAAATTTACTCTGCATTGGGTTATCTACTCCCTCACCCCAGACTTTTTGTTAGTCAAAGAAGAGAGAAGACAAGAGCCAGAGTTAGGTATGTTTCTAATCTAATAAATAAGAGAACAGAAAAGCAAAAGTGTAGAATCACAATTAAAACGTGCAAAATGGGCATGAGAGAGTCTTCAAGCAAATTTAACAACTTCAAAGAAGAAGCAATGATGATGGCTGCTTTGGAGCAGTCAGGTTACAGCTGGAGTACAATTATTAATACAAAACAATGAAGACCTTTTATTGGATATTCTACTGAGTCTGATGGATACTCTGCAGTAAACTTCCCAACTGACCTTTGATGAGTGTAATGAATTTTGTGTCCTATTATAGGGTTGTTTAAATGAGGAAACAAACTCAGAGCAGATACTTAACTTGCTGCAAGTCCATCAGTCAGTGGTTTTATAGGGACATGGGTAGAATGAGGCCCATTCAGAAACATCATGTTAGTGACAAGGTGTTTCATGCTATTTCCTGTGAAGAAGGCCTGCTGCCCCGAGCACAGATAGAATGGTCAGGAAAAATGACACTATCTTCTTGTCTTCTTGTCTTTCATGGATGATGGGTGATGTGATTTACAGGGTGTGATAACTAATTTCATGTGGCCCCTTGAGGAGGGTAAAGGACATGCAATAGTCGATCAAACATTATTTCTGGGTATGACTGTGAGGATGTTTTCTGAAGATATTAGCATGTAAATCAGTAGACTGAGAAAAGAAGATCTGCCCTTGCCAGTACAGATGGGCATTATCTAATATTTGAGGGCCCACGTGGAAACAAAAAAAAGGAAAGATGAGTGAATTTGCTTTTTCTCCTTCAGTGGGATATTCATCCCTTCCCATCCTTGGACAACAGAACTGCAGGTTCTTGGGCTTTGTGATCTCTGGTATTTACAACTTCACCATCGCAACTGTATCCTTTAACTAGTTTTGGGGCCTTTGGCTCTAGACTGAGAATTATACCATTGGCTTCCTTTGTTCTAAGGCCACAGGATTCAGATTAAATTATATCATTGGGTCTCCTCTTGTCTGTTTGGCACCTGGTATATCATGGGGTATCAGACTCTACTCAGTGGTCCATTACCCCTAATAAATCCTTTTCTAACTCTATGTATACTGTTTTTTTCCTTTTGGGAAATTTTGCTATTATACTTGGATTAAAATGAATATCTAGCAGGAAAAAATATCTTGTCTCAGTAGATTGGAGAGGGTAAATTTTTCTTTTCTTCTTTCTTTAGTTTTTTTTGAGACAAGTCTTTCTTTCTCACTGTGTAGCCCAGTCAAGCCTCAAACTCACAGCAATCCTCTTGCTTCTGCCTCCTGAGTGCTGGGATTACAGGCATGAGCTACCATACCTGGCAGAGGGTGAATATGTGGAATAGCTGCTTTGTGGGGACCTTAAAGAGAGGATGAGATGAATGTGATTCAAGGACTTAAACTATATTAATATAAGTAATAAAATTATGTAAGTTACAAATCATGTTTTACTTATGACATATAATTTTCTTATACTGTATATATCAAAGAAAGTTTTTATTTGGACTATCCCTCAAATGAGACAAAGAGCTATTTAGAGAATATAAATCTTGTCTAACTTTTCACCAACTCCAGATCCCTTGCCTGGCAAATAATACTGACATGTGTGTTGAACAGATGAATGAATAATACATGATAATTTTAGAATAAAAGTTGAGGACATAATGTCAGGTTCTGTAATCTGTCAATGAATATATTTTTGAAAATTAATTTTGAATAAAAATCTCCTTGATTAATATTTTCTGTCAATTTTTCCTTATCGATGGACCAAAGAATCCTCAACTGGAATGACACTAATCATTTGCATGGGGTTTAGAGAGAGCAAATTACTGTGGTTTCTATGGAATGTTTCTCCAATCTTGTTCATACTTGCTGTGATTGCTCAAATTCTCACATATGGGGTCTTCCAAGCAAACCATAGAGGTACTGTGTGGAACAGGAAATCCATATATTGGATGTCCTTTGACTTCTGGTATGAAGCTGGCTGTAGCCCGAATAGAAATTCATAACCAGTGCTTGGGATGAAGATGCCTCATGGCAAGTTAGAAAGTAAATGATGCTTTTGCTGTATACCATTCTGGGTGAATGTTCAAAGCTGTTCTTTCATACAGTCTGAAATTCTGTCTATGGATCTGTGTCCCTAAAACATTAAGGACAGGTGTGAAGAGATAAAATCATTAGTGATATGGATTCTTTGGTGTTCCCAAATCTCACCATTCTTTTGGCTATAGTAAAGGCAAATATAATCTTTACATAATACTGTTCTAATCACTGAAATTAGGGGTAGAGGTCATGTCTCTCCAACACAGAAACCTAGAATGTTAAAATTATTAGGAGATTAACTGACTAATTTAATTCCATTGAAGTGAAGTCGGGCATGGGTCAGTTGACATGGTGTCTGTAAGACTAGCTGGGTCCTGCTCTTAAATCACGTTTGTGTTTTACCACACAACTGCTTCTGAAGATTCATGTTTAAAGTCATTTCTTTTGTGACCTGTATTTGAATAGAGAAACCATGGCCCTCAAAACTCAAAAGCCTCACCTAGTCTTTTTTTATATTAATTGAATTTATTGGTACATTTTATATATAGATCATGATCACAATTGACATTGAGAATTTGAACCAGTATATGACATGATTCAATTCTAACTTTTTCCGATTCCCCTGCCCACCCTACAACCCCCTGCCCTGTGTATACATAAGCTGTGTTTCCTTTTTTAGCCAACACATTGTCCCCAAGTTATTTACCCCTATCCCCTTTACCCTTTCAATATTTTCTGTTTCACAATGTCTATCATCACTCGAGAACTCATTTATGTCCAGTTTTTCATACCAGAGAAAATATATAATATTTACACATCTGTGACCTATTTATTTCACTTAAGAGTATGTCCTCAAGGTATGTTATTTGAGTATAAACTACTCCAACTTGTTTTTTATGGCAGAGTAATACTCCATTTTATTAAAAAAAACTTCTTTATCCAGTCTCCAGTTGATGGGTATTTGGGCTTTTTCCAAGATTTAGCTCTCAGAAACTGAGCTGTTAAAAACATGGGTGGACATATGTCACTGTGATATGAATCTTTTTTTAATTGAATTCTTTATTTGTACATTTTATATACAGCTCACAATCACTCACAACATTGGGGAATTTGTACCAGTATATGACGCAAATTAATTCTCATTTTTACCCGCATCTCTACCCCTACCCGCTACATACATGCTCTTTTATTTTCTTTCAGAATCATATTTATTCCTCCCCTTCATTACATTCCCACACCAAATTCCCTTTGGATATTTCCTATTTTACAAAAACTATCATACATTCTAGAACTCATTTACATCTACAGGTACTCATACAAAGAAAAGATCCAGTATTTGCATATCTGTTATCTATTTATTTCAATTATTAGTGTGTCCTCCAGATGTATCCATTTGCACATAAATGATTGAAGGTTGTCATTCTTTATGGCAGAGTAATACTCCATTTTATATAAAAAAAACACATCTTCTTTATCCAGGCTCCAGTTGATGGGCATTTGGGTTGTTTGCAAGATTGGGCTATCATAAACTGAGCTTCTGTGAATAAGGGTGTACATATGTCTTTCCAATGTAATTTTTAAAAGTCCTTGGAGTATATTCCTAGCAGGGGCATAGGATAGCAGGGTCAAATAGGACCTCTAATTCTGGTTTTCTGAGGAATCTTCACATTGATCTCCATAGTGGTTGCACCAGTCTACATTCCCACCAATAGTGGAGAAAGGTTCCTTCCTCCCTGCAGCCTCGACAGCATTTGTTGCTGGTTAATTTCGAGATGACAACCATTCTTTGTGGATCAGTGGAATAGATTAGAAGATCCAGAATCAACTTCAGATACACTATGCCACCTCATTTTTGGCAGAATCTTTTATCTTCTCACTGTCCTCAAGTCTGGGCTAGAAATGTTTGAGACAATATGTTTCTCAGGCCAGACTATGGTGTCTTGAATGAAAGGCCTTGGCTCTTCTTACCGCTGACACCATTAATTTTCTTAAGAATTATATTACTGAAAAAGCAGAGTTGAACAACAGGTATTAATTAGGGATGTTATGGATACGCAGAAGCCAGGTGTCATCCCTGTCTGCTTGCTTCTTATACTTTATACTTTCATGACTTCTATCTGTAGCATAGAGAGGAATGATCCACAGACTAAAGTCAGCATCCTATGATGCTTTTAAAGTGTTGTTTTAGATAATGCAAACTTGGATGTCATTTCTTCTCCAAAATCTATCCCAGTTTCTGATGCATTAACAAAAGCTATTAAATTAGATTTTGGGGGAACTAGAGATTTAGCTCAGTGGTTCTGGAGCTTGACTAGCAAGTACAAGGTCTGGAGTTTGATCCCTGGTAACAACATACCATAATACTGGTCATGGTGACTCACACCCACCAGCAATCAATACCACATACCACAGTGCTAGGTGTGGTGGCTCATGCCTGTAATCCCAGCACTCAGGAGGCAAAGGCAGGAGGATTGCTGAGTTTGAGGCTTGCCTGGGCTGCATCGTGAGCTCAGGATCAGCCTGAACTACAAAGTGATATGCTGTCTCAAAAAAAAAAAAAAAAAGATTTGCTTTAAGGAATTATTATTATTTTTTAATTGCATTCTTTATTGGTACATTTTATATACAGTTCACAATCACACTCAACAGTGGGGAATTTGTACCAGTATATGACAGAAGTTAGTTCTCATTTTTACTCATATCCCTACCAACCCCCACCCCCCACCCATTATATGCATGCTATTTCTTTTTCTTTCCAAATCATATTTATTTTCCCCCTCATTATGTTCCCCATCACATTCCCTTCAAATATTTCCATTTTAAAAAATGTACTGTACATTCTAGAACTAATTTACACATCTATAGGCCCTCATACCACAAAAAGATGCAGTATTTATATATCTGTGATCTATTTATTTCTTATTAGTGTGTCCTCCAGGTGTATCCATTTGCACATAAATGAATGAAACTAGCCATTCTTTAGGGCACAGCAATATTCCATTTTATTAAAAAAACACATTTTCTTTATCCAGTCTCCAGTTGATGGGCATCTGTGTTGTTTCCAAGATTGGGCTAGCACACATTGAGCTGCTATGAACATGGGTGCCCATATGACTTTGCAATATGATTCTCTTAATTACTTTGAGTATATTCCTAGCAGTGGAATAGCAGGGTCAAATGGGACCTCTAATCCTAGTTTTCTGAGGAACCTCCACACTGATCTCCACAATGGTTGTACCAGTCTACATTCCTTTCTCCCTGCAGCCTTGCCAGCATTTATTGCTGTTTGATTTCACAATAGCAGCCATTCTTTGTGGAATGAGATGAAATCTCAGTGTTGTTTTCATCTGCATCTCTTGAATGACCAGTGATGTTGAACATTTCTTCATATGCCTCTTGGCTGCTAGTAATTATTATATATAATCATCCATATATATCCATATAATATTTGGATAAATTAGAAACCACATTATAAATATCAAAGGATGTTTCAAATGTCTTGGTTCATATGGGGAGGGCCACTGTGTATAGTAATCATTTTAAATTCAGTTTTCTTTCTTAGCATTTCACTGCCTAACAATTTTTTCTGGTTCTTGGTTTAACTGGATTTTCATTTCAGTGAAGTAAATCCTGTAATTTCAAATTTGGGAGAGAGGATTATACATGCTTTCCACCTTGGCTGTGTTTAAATGAGATAACTTTCATTAGGCGTCCTAACCTGTTTACCACATTGTCCTATTTATCAGTTGTCCTCCACACTTTTCTTTCTGCCTGCCTGCCTTCCTTCCTTCCTTCCTTCCTTCCTTCCTTCCTTCCTTCCTTCCTTCCTTCCTTCCT
>PVIC010007904.1:0-49612 GCA_004025085.1 Thryonomys swinderianus | reverse complement strand
TCTTTCTTTCTTTCTGTTTTTCTTTCTTTAACTATTCTTCAAGTGTGATCATGGTATGATGTGTATATATAATGTACTAATAAAGATAAAAATTAAAGAAAAAAGAAACTTTGCTGTATGCTAAGGATTTAGCTCAAGTGGTACTGTGCCTACTTTGGATGCACAAGGGCCCAAATTTGATCCTTGGTACTGCAAAAAAAAAAGAAAAAGAAACTTTGCTATAATAAAGCATTTTAAAAAATTATAATTTCTCCGACATAGATTCTCTGTGAGTTAGGCATACTATTTGGAGCTCTAAGTAGTGTCTTTATTTTCTCCTTTTAGTACAGTAGTAGTGTCATTGTATCTAATTCAATAGCAAAATTATCTACCTTCCATTGTATATATGCTGAAACCATGGTGTTTTGAAGTCCAGTTTTCTCTTCTTGTTTTGCCATGTCAAGTACTATGTACTACTACTCATAAAAATGTAGTATGACAATACATGTGACATTTGGAATAGTGTTGAATTATGACTGTGTTGCTGTAACTTGTGGCACACTGGCAGGTGTGGGAAAGCAATAATATGAGAATGGCATGTGGTCATTGTCACAACTACTCACCTCTGGTGATGGAGTAGAAAAGCAGTCAGACATAAACAGAGGAGCACAACTAAGTTTGGGTGAAACTGTATAGATGATTAAGTCTAAATTTCATAGAATTTTCATGTTTCACGGCATATTTTCCTATTTATTTTAAAAATCCAGTTTGAAGTGCAAAGATCATTTTAAAGATTGTGGGTCATAAAAATGGGTAGGAGGACTGGGGATTTAGCTCATTGGTACCGGTGTTTGCCTTGCAAGTGGAAGCTCCCGAATTCAGTTTGATCCCTGATAACCACATACTACAGTGCTGGGCATGGTGATCCATGCTCACCAGCAATCAGTACCACATGTCACAGTGCCGGGCATGGTGGCTCATGCCTATAATCCCAGCACTTGGGAGGCAGAGAGAGGAGGACTGCTGAGTTTGAGGCTTGCCTGGGTTACATAGTGAGCTCAGGGCCAGGCTGAACTACAAAGCGAAAAAAAAAAAAAAGAAATAGAAAAAAAGAAAAGGGCAGCGGGCTGGATTTGGTCAGCAGACTACTATTCCTGGCCTCTGCTATTAAAATCAGTGATTTATGATCTAGCGGAATCTTAGAGATACCAAAGAAATACAAACGTCTAGGTCTTAATTTAAGACTTGGCATGTAAGAGACCTTGTTTACTACTAAATCCCCAGCACATGAATGCTTAGCCAATACTTTTGAATGTGTAAGTAATAGACAATTTCTAGCACATAACCATAGTATAAAGACCTGTTGAATGGATGAAATGTATGAGTGATTTGCTACCTACTTTATACAATATGGGAGCATAGTTTTGATGGGATTCAAAGTAAGTTATTTACTCTTGGACAGTTTAAAAATAGGGAAAGGTTATCCCTGGGAACCTGGGATAACTATTTGCCAGGTTATTAATTTAAACAATAACGAGAAACATATTATTTTGGATTATTCAGGTATTACACAGACAAATCAAACCCTGTAGGCTGTCTCTATCAGTTGACTTACTGTTAAATTTAATTAAAATTTCTTCAAAAATTTATTCAGATTTCCAACAAGGAAAAAAACTTGAAGCCACAGAAGCTAAGAGCCAGTAGGTTTTGCACAAAGGTGAACTCAGTATTGGGACATTTTAACAATTTAATATGCAAGAGTATTCCAATAATATGTCAGGTAATATCATGTGTCATTTTAGTTATGTGGTTTATCTCTAAGGTAGGAGTTAATGTATCCATCACACTAGCCAAATAAACTTTGCATTACATTTTTAAACTCATTTAGGTTACATTCAGATAAAGAACTCAGTAAGCTTTTAAGCATTGCCTTTGTCTCCTAGATACTATTTTATCAACTCAGAGTCATTTCTACTCAAGGCTCCTTAACTTTCTGTTCTGTTGTTTATTTAAGTAAGACTGAACCTATATGGTCATGTCAATACAAGATTCCTGTTATCTTTTCTTCTGATGGTGCAAGAGTAGGTACTCACTCATGCAAAGAAAGGCAAATTAGAGGATTGCCAAACTGAAGTTTTTATTTTTAGTTTTAAAACTAAGTTTATTGATAGCTTTTAGGCAAACTGTCTTGTTGTAGACAAAATGCCTTACCCTTCTTGAATCTTGATTTATTCTTCTGTGAGTTTTAAGATAGTCTGGTTCAGACCTTGATTGTGGGAGTTAAATAAGACCTACATTAACTATTTAGTACAGGGTTTAGAGTGGTGATGGTAGCTATTATTTATATTACATGACAGATTTTTAACTCTAATATTTATTTAGAATGACTAGGTGACTGTTGACCCTGCATAATACGGCCTCATCATGGACAGTGTTAGCAATAACTATTTACAAATGTTGGGCAAATGAACTACACAGCCTTTTACTATCCATAGGGCAGCCTATGTTCTGCTGCACATATGTGAGCAAGATGTTTGTAAAAGATAGAAACTACTATTTCTCCTGCATTCTAACTTTGTGAAAGAAGGTTAAAGAAGATTTTATTGAGATTTGCAAGAAGGAATACAAGAGCTTTTATTGACTCATTGATTTATTTATTCCTCCATTCTTTATTTCAACAAAACACGGAGGCTTATAGTGTGAGCCCATGGTGACAATTGAGCACTACATCTGATGCTTTGGAGCTCACTTGTAGCTGAGACACAATCAAATTAGTGGCTGAGCAGTAAGTGCACAGTACGCACAGAGGGGGCACCTTCTTCAGGTTGGGAGAGGCTGGAGGAAATTTCCTGGGTAGTTGCACTCTCCACCAAAGGCAGGTGAAACAGGGATGAAGGGAAGTAGTATGGGAGGGGGCAGTGAAAGAGATTTCTAAGGCTTTGTAAGCCGTTACTATGAAATGCAAGCACTATCATAAAGGCAGAGGGAGCCTCAGCAGTTTTTGGCCCACAAGACCATTCGCTTCTAGAAACAAGTTTGACACCAAATGAGGCCTGCAGATGGGGAGACCAATTTAGAGGTAGAAGTTCTTGTTGTGCTGTTTCAAGACCTATTAGGGAGTTAGAATTGCTATTACTTGATCAATAAATGTTAGGATATTTCCAATAAAGGGGTAAGTTATAATTCCTCAATATTTTTATTGGTACATTTTATTGGTACATTATATATACACATCAAATTACACTTCACAATGAGAATTTGTACCAGTACATGACACAATTTAATTCTCATTTTCCCCCTCCCCTTCTCACCCTAACTCCTTCCCACCCCTATATACACAAGCATTGTTTCCTTTTTCTTAACATTAAGTTTTTGCTTTCTTCATTTTTTACCCCTAAGCCCCATTACCCTTTGAATATTTACTATTTCACAATATCAATAATGCATTCTGAAACACATTTATAACTTCATTTTCTCACATCAGAGAAAATATATGATATTTGCATATCTGTGACCTATTTATTTCACTTATTAGTATGTCCTGGAGATATACCCATTTGAGTATAAATGATTCAATCTCATCATTCTTCACGGCAGAGTAATACTCCATTTTATAAAAAAACCAACATCTTCTTTATCCAGTCTAGAGTTGAAGGGAATTTGGGTTGTTTCTAAGATTCCGCTATCATAAACTGAGCTGCTATAAACATGGGAGCACATATTAATTCCTCATTTTTTAACTTTAGCCCACGGCTGGATGTTAGTGCCATTCCTGACCTGGGAAACATGGGAGAGAAACACAGGTTTTGTCTCAAGAAATGAGGAAATGATCATTTCACTTTCAAGAACCATTAGTAGTTTTGTTGTTTAGGGGATTTGTAATGATAATTTCTCTGGCTTTTAAATTTGAGCTCCTGAAGAAATTGACTTTAATTGTATCTACAACAAAACTTACCGATTTTTTCCTTGTCACCCATCACATATTCTGTTCTGACTGACTTCTCATACCCATTGCTGAGATGCTGTAGGGCCATGTCAGAGAATGACTGCAGTAGCCCTTGGCTCAAGAAGGGACATGTGTTTGACATTCGTCCCTGTCTTGATGTTTAAGAAGCATAGACAAGTCAAATTCTATTGAATGAATGTTAATATCTGAGGATATCTAAGAACCAGTTGTGATGGATAGGAAATGGCAGCAGAGATATCAGATTATGCCTCAGAGAATCAAGAGAGCTTAAAAGTTGGATCTCAAGCAAGCTCACTCAATTGCTACGGACCCAGGCTTCTGTGGACTATGTGGACATTTGTGTTAGGAATGGGCCATGGTCACAGAAATTAGAAAAGAAGTCAGTATCTGGCAGTACATCTGAGTTAGACTGGATTAAGTGAGGTCTATGGTTGGGTTGAAAGTTCCAGCTGGTATATGAAACTGAACAGAGGTTTAATTGAGGAGACATGGTCCATACAATACATGATGTGGTTTATGGAGCACATGATATTCCAGCTAAGCTGGGAGTTGGGTCACATTGGATAGGGTCCTTCATAGTTATCTGTATCTACTGTTGAAAGGGGCTTCTGATCTATACACAGTTGATTCTCACTGTTAATTCACATCAGTAATGAAAGACTGCCTCCTCAAGTCTGCTTCCTTTCCCATAGCTTAATTAGTAAAGAACAGATAGAGAAGGGAGCTGAAAAGGGAGAACAAAAACGATAGATGTTGCAGAAGCTGAGGAGATATCTTACCTTTTTTTTTCTCCCTTTGTTGGTACACAAGGTGGTACTGGGTTGTTTGCTCTGAGGTACATCCTTGGAGAGATTTGTGTATGTATGTATGATTGTGCATGTATGTGTAGGTATGTATGTCAGAGTCTCACTAAGTCAAAAAGTTGCCTATATAGGATTCAAGCTTTTTCTTTTTCTTTTCTTTTTTTAAGACAGGGTCTTGTTTTGTGGTTCAGCCTGGCCCTGAGCTCACTATGTAGCCCAGGCAAACCTCGAACTCAGTAATCCTCCTGCCTCTGCCTCCTGAGTGCTGAGATTACAGGCATGAGCCACCATGCCTGCCACTGTGGTATGTGGTACTGATTGATGGTGGGCGTGAGTCACCATGCCAAGTATTGTTGTATGTGGTTACTGGGGATCGAACCAGGGACCTTGCGCTTGCAAGGCAGGCACTGGAACCACTGAGCTAAATCTTTGGCCCTGGATTCAAACTTTTAATCTTCCTGCCTCAGCTTCCCAGAGTGTTAGAATTATAGGTTTGTGCAGGAGGTATCCATTTTAAGGAAGAGCCAATTTCTTATCGTTTGGTCTCTTCTCTGAATTTCTTATTTTAGTTGCTAAACTCGACTTGAGAAACTTCATGGTCCATCTGGAAGTTTCTTTTTCTATTTGCTCTATCCTTGCCTGGTACAGATTTTGTTTCCTGTCTCCTCCCTTAAGCGTCCTTCTCTTCTTTTATACCCTCCTTGCTCTGTGCTAGAAATCTGAGGATCACATTCAGTGCAGAAGGCTTCAGTGGTTCCCTCTGATGGACAAGGTATTGGTTGAATATTCCTGAGCATTAATATATTCAGTCAGTCCTTTCTATCTGTGAGCTCTGTATTATGAATTTGCCTTGTTCAAATGTATTTGTAATCTCCACAGTTTCCAGAGTCACCTGCAGCACAACAGCATGTGGAAAAGTCCAAGTCACACTCATGCTGACCACGCTTCCTTATGTGGTCAAAGAAGGTCATGCTCTTACTCCTGTTTCATCTTTTATACTGTAAACAAATATACCTTCTGTGTTCTGTTCAGTACTTTGATTTTCACATTTTTGTGTTTCTTTTTGTTGATTAGGCTGTTTAAAGCAGACCCCAACTATATTGCCTGAGGGTTGTCTATTATTTCTAAACTCAAAGAGGCTGTCCTGTGCCTTACATAGGAAATATGTATGTTAGATAAACCTTAATATGACCTGAGTTACAATAAGGTAATCATGAGTTTGATATTTATGTAACAGAAGTCCATGTCAGAAGCACACATGTGAAAGTTATGTACTGATGAATTGATGAAGATGGTATGGCCAGAAATTCACAGGAACCTAACCTTGTGTTTCCTATAGGTATAATAGCTCAGTATTTGCTAATGTCGTGTTTGCTGTGAGTTTATTACTACTACAAAAAGCAATATTCAATTGAATATTGACTGAGCTAATTCCTCTATACATGTTGGTACTGCAGTCAGTATTAGCCATTTTCTTGTTGCTGAGGCAAAATACCCATCATTAGAACTTTAAACAATAGTTTATTTTGGCTCACAGTTCCAGAGAGTTTAGTCTATGAATGGTTGGCTTGTTCCATGGCAGAAATAGCATGGCTAAAAGGCATGGTGAGGAAACCTGTGCAAGCCATGGAAACCAGAAAGAAGAGAGAAAAGGAAAGAGCCAGAAATAAGAATGCACCCTTCCAAGGCATGCTCTCCATGGACCATCCCTTCAAACAGGACCCTACCTCTTATAATTATAGAGGCTAGGGGTAACTGGTATTAATCTCATGATATTTCAATAAAAAGGCAATAAGTATTAAATACTTATATATTTTAATACTTAGAGAAGTTTTTCTTCTGATGTATACACACAAACATGCATACATACATATACACACATACTTGTGGGTGTGTTAAACATAAGATAGGTTGAAGAATAGAATTGTTTAAAAACTAAGAATTATAAAATACCTACTTGAAATGGGTGTTGTGTGTGTTTACACCACAGTTTTACTAATTTTGTTTTTTCAGATGCTCTTTTTTCTTTCAAGTTGAATAATGAAATAAGAGTTGAAGAGTGACAGGTTCACCTGAAGATAGACTTTGTAATGTCATCTGTCAGATGTCTGTCTCTATTAGTCATCTAGAATTTTGAAGATTAATTGAACCAATTAGAACAGGTACTGCAGATTTTAGATTTTACATGCATAGTGTTCACAAAGTGCTTTGTGAATTTGCACTTGGTGAATGAAACTGGCTGTTCAAATATGCTGAATGGTTCCTTTTATATTTATCTCTTTTTTCTATCCAAATGTATTAATCTGACAAAAATACCCCTGCCGCATGGTTTTTCTCAAGCACTTTTCTCTTGAGTTCTTTATGTATGATTTTATCATTTGCATAAGGAATAGCTATATGGTTTTCCTGGGAAGTAATATATTCCCAGAAGAATATCATACAAGAAGTTTGAAAAACACCACTCAATGTTGTTTCTGAATACATTTAATTTTTAAGTTAATAGGGAAATGTTTAAAATTATTAGGTATCTATGTAAAAATTAGTAAGGCCAGCCTAAAATTTACAATGTTATTGAAGTGAACCCATTATTCCTTGAGAAATTTATATTATCAAGGAAAGGTAATATTTGTCTAAACACATGAACAAATAGGACTGAGGAATCTGTACAGTCTCATTCAAGTAGCTGAAAGAGTCCATGCAACTAAACTAGATCTGTTTGTTTAGAATTTAAAATTTCAAACCCACTTTAATTTATCAAGAAAGGAAGTTGTAGCAAATATATATATATATATTATAATATAACAATGTATTATATATATATATCAAGAGAATTATTAGGTTTCAAGAGCCAATACAGTATGTCATGTGACATAATTGTGTGTTATAGTAGTAATTACAGTGAAACTTTGGTTTGTGAGCATAATTCATTTCAGAAATATGTTTTTTTTTTTTGTTTTTTTTTTTTGAGACAGGGTCTCGCTTTGTAGTTCAGGCTGGCTCTGAGCTCACTATGTAGGCCAGGCAAGCCTCAAACTCAGCAATCCTCCTGCCTCTGCCTCCCGAGTGCTGGGATGACAGGCGTGAGCCACCACGCCCGGCACTCAGAAATATGTTTGTAATCCAAAACACTTGTACATCAAAATGAATATCCTTATAAGTAACCATAGGAACTCAGATGATTCATTCCACAATGCCAAAATATTCATACATAATTATCACAATACTGTAATATAATATAATATAAAATAATAAAGAAAATACAAAATATAAAGAAAAATAAGCAACCTGCACTTACTGTTGACAACCTGCATGGCTGGTATGAGGGAGATGAGAGAGAAAAGAGTTATTATGTAGAATGACTTTCATTATCACTAATGGGATCGATGCAATATATCAGCTGCAACTTTTTAAAAAATTGAATTATTTATTGGTACATTTTATGTACAGTTCACACTCGTACTCAACATTGGGGAATTTGTGCCAGTATATGACACAAGTCAATTCTCATTTTTACCCATATCCCTACCCATCCACAACCGCCACCCTTATATACATGCTATTTCTTTCTCTTTCCAAATCATATTTATTCTTTCCCCTCATTACGTTCCCCCACCATATTCCCTTTGCATATTTCCTATTTTACAAAAGCTATCATACATTCTAGAACTCAATTACATCTATAGGTTTTCATACCAGAGAAAAGATATGGTATTTATATATCTGAGATTTATCTATTTCACTTACTAGTGTGTCCTCAAAATGTATCCATTTGCACATAAATGAATGAAACTTGTCATTCTTTATGACAGAGTAATACTCTATTTTATAAAAAAAAAACCCACATCTTCTTTATCCAGTCTCCAGTTGATGGGCATCTGGGTTGTTTCCAAGATTGGGCTATCACAAACTGAGCTGCTATGAACATGGGTGTACATATGACTTTACAATATGATTCTTTTAATTCCTTTGGGTATATCCCTAGCAGGGTCAAATGGCACCTCTAATCCTAGTTTTCTGAGGGATCTCCACACTCATCTCCACAATGGTTGTACAAGTCTACAATCCCACCAACAGGGGAGAAGGGTTCCTTTCTCCCTGCAGCCTCGTCAGCATTTATTGCTGGTTGATTTCACAATAGCAACCATTCTTTGTGGAGTGAGATGAAATCTCAGTGGTGTTGAAATCCCAATACCATACTTCACAGAGCAAGAGAAAATAATCCAAAAATTCATCTGGAAGCACAAGAGACCTAGAATAGCAAAAGCAATTCTAAACAACTAGGACATGGGAGGGGGTATTACAATCCCCAATTTAAAACTGTTTTATAAAGCCACTGTGATAAAATCAGCTGCAAATTTAACAAGAAACCTGTCCAGTGACACTGGCTTTTTCTTCCTTTTGAGGACTTTTTTGAAATGTGACATTGTGTTATGGTTCAGGAGTTTCTTTACTTGAACTGCTATGGCCTTTATTTGGCTGGTGCTTTTCTACAAAATCTTACACTATTTCCCACACTTTGGACACCTTCCTTATCACATTTGAAGTAAGGGATTTCTCTGCCTTTTCTTCTCTTCAGCAAATGAGAGATGTAGGAAAGATGTAAAGAGAAATAAAATGGAGCAGATTATTAAAACAAATGCATTTGTATTGAAGAGAAAGTGGCTGAAAGTAAAACAAAAGAGTACATTTGATTTAGATTTCATATTTAAGAGTAATTTTCTTAGAGACTGTAATCTTTGAATATGTAAACTTTGATTAAATGATAATTTTCTCACTTTGGGAATTTCATCAACTCTTTGCTGTTGTGAAATCATCTAGTTTGTGTCCATCGTCTTTGGAAGGAGTAGGCACTGAATCATTTGTGATAATACTATATAAATAATGTTGAGAAAAGCTTCTGCTTTGTGAGATCTAATTTTTTTTTTTTGAGACAGGGTTTTGCTTTGTAGTTGAGGCTGGCCCTGAGCTCACTATGTAGCCCAGGCAAGCCTCGAACTCAGCAATCCTCCTGCCTCTGCCTCCTGAGTGCTAGGATTACAAGCATGAGCCACAACTCCCAGCTGACATCTCATTTTAAAAAGGCAGATTACATTCTTTTTTTGTTGCAAGTACAGGGGAGACATATGGATAGAAATGAAATAATAACCTAAATAAAAAGAAATTATAAATATTATGAATCTTTCACCGTGGACATTTATGGTGCTGTTAACATTTCTTCTGAAAGGATTTGCTGTAGTCATGGTCCCCAGAGAAACTTCTGTACAGATCTGACGATGAACTGAGTTCTGAAGGAAGGCAAGTTACTAGGCAGAGAATGGGAACTGTTTCCTGTCCTTGAAATTATTCATGTATTTTACACTACACAGTCTATGTGTATATTAGTAATGGCCTGAGAGGTCAGCTCAAAGTTATCTCCTTTTTCAAGTGAGAAAATTAGAATTCATAAAGGATACGTAATTGGCTTGTGAAAAGCTGAACCTTGATTCAGATTCTATTATACTTTCATTTCTGTTAGATTATTTTAAAACACAAGAACAATTAGAACAAAATGCACTTACCCTTTCCTTTGTTCACTTAAAGTGATAAAGCAACTACTGTACGGAATGCTCTGTGTTACTTGGTGTGAGTCAGAGATGAATGAGCTGTGGCATTTGCATTTAGGCAGCTTACTTAAATGCAAAAAAAAGCTTACATAAGCCTGCTGAATTTACAGAATGATATATATCAACAAAAGTGGAGATAAAATGTAAGAATTGAGGCAAAGAAGGTGGAAGCTTGCAGGTGGAATGATGATTGGGGCCCATGCATAAAAATGCAGGGCATTTGGTATAGAATGAAATATGGAACCAAAAGTACAAAGGTTATTAGACCACCAATGGGGAATTCTCTTTGGATGGTCCTAAAATGTGTGAAGAGAGAAATAGGGAGAAATAATTTTGGAATATGAAATGGGATTTGATTATGGTAAAAGGAGACCCTTAATTTTGTTTTCAAAACTGGAGCGATGTAATGTAGTTGTAGATTATTGTTTGGTGCATTAGACAGAGGATAAAGGTTGAATATTAAATGTGTAGGAAGTTTATGGAGTTGTGACAATTCAAAAGTCAATATGTGCAATTTAAGAAATAAGTATGGCAGTAAGTGTGACAGACACAATATGGAGAAAGCTATGTGTGAGAAAAATCATGCCCAAGGTGGGATAGATCAAACCTCATAGTTCTTCTGTGAAGAGCTTAGAAAGATTTCAAAGTTGTGCAGGGTTCTAGTTGCTGTTAAGCTGTACTATTCTTGTTTTCTTGGATGCCAGTCCCCTACAAATCTATCTGGATCCAGTAATTGACAGTGACACCTTGCTGCTATCTGCCACAATTGTGGCATGCCTACTGTTACTCACAAGACTATACTGGCTCCTCTAGACACCCATTCAATAAAGGTTTATTGAGACCTGCTGTGTGTCAGGCACTGTGTACATGTGGACACTCGTGGTGCATGGATAGACACTTCCTGTCCTCAAGGGCCTTGTGGTCTGGCATGGAAGACATATCAAGGATGTCATTAAAATCAGTTGTGATTAGTGCTTATGATAGGACAAGAAGGGAGATAGATCCAGGGCTCTATTCAGCAATCATAACATCAAAGAAATAGAAAATAGCCTGTTAATTTATATTTTCCCTTGGCACAGGGTCCTTGATGGTCACTAGGAATAACTCAAGCTTATTTTGCAAAGCAGGAATTCTCTTCATTATGTGAGCAGTGAAGAGAGAAGGAGCATTCATAGGCCAGAAGTGTGAGCTTTGGAGTTCATGGTTGTGGTTCTGGGACAGTCGTTGCTGAAGTTCTTTCAGTGTGTGTTTGATGGGTGATCTTGTATAGGCAGCTAGTGTCATTGCCCTTTGCTCCTGTAAAATGGAAAACAGTTCATCTACCTAACAGTAGGTCAGATCGGAAAGAAATGTATAGGGAATAGTGCCTGATACACAGTAAATGTTCAACTGTTCTTTTTTTTTTTTTTTTTTTGAGACAGGGTCTCGCTTTGTGGTTCGGGTTGGCTCTGAGCTCACTATGTAGCCCAGGCAAGCCGCGAACTCAGCAATCCTCCTGCCTCTGCCTCCCGAGTGCTGGGATTACAGGTGTGAGCCACCACGTCTGGCACTGTGGTATGCAGTATTGATTGCCAGTGGGCGTGAGTCTCCACGCCCTGCATTGTATGTGGTCACAGGGGATTGGACTCAGGACCTTGCGCTTGCGAGGCAGGCGCCGGAACCACTGAGCTAACCCTCTGGCCCTGTTTACTTAGCTTTTAAGGTGATATATGGATATTTCTAATGAAAACAATAATTTATGCCATTTTATATAGCATTGTAAAAGTCCTTTTTTGCCAGTCTTGTTGTGACATGTAACAATTGTTAGGTGGGCTGAATACATACACAGATGCTTAAGCAGATTTTATTGATTATAAATAAAATAGCTTAAAAATAAAACTTTAGAAATGTTAACACTGCTGCCATTTTTATACAAAAAAGTCATAATATAGAAATATTGGGTGTCCTGTTGAGAACAAGGGAGCAGCTTGCTTTCTTCTTCATGGCAGTAGGACACGGAGGCAGTGTGGAAAGGTGTGTCGAGAATCACCTCAGTCAAAATGCTCATGTTTCCTCAGCAGCATGAAGAAGACAGGACAGAGCTGAGCATACTGTCAGAAAGCCCAGGAAGTCCTCCACTGAGGTCTCCTTGGGGGTGTGCAAGTCCACTTTCTCTGTAGGCCTCCAACATGCAAGAAATGCTCTGATTTACTTCTTGTAAATCAACCATAATTTAGCTCCAACCGTACCTGCCCTCAGCCTGAAGGAGTGTGAGCCTTTCTTAAGGTGTAAGACCTACGTCCTGGAAGAGGTGCACAGATAAGATTGCTTAGGTGAGGCATTGGTCTCTGAGTCCAGATAAGTTTCCCTTTTGATGCCCAGGTTCCCTGATTATATTGTCATTTAGGGCCAGGAGTTCTTATGGTATAGGATTGCCTTGTATATCGTAGGGTGTTTTCAGTATTTGTAGCAGAGAAACAAACAGAAAGATAAATGATAAAAAGAAGTTTTCCAAAACTGCCTAAAGCTTCTAATTAAAACCTCTAATATAATTACTCCACCACCCCATCCAATCCCTTGAATTCTAAAGGTATTGAAACCATGGGAAGTTTTCACCAGGAAACAGTAAATAGTGAGTGAGTTCAGGTATCTCTGGCACCTTGTTTGGCCACTAGCTTGAATTTCCCATGGGGACTCAGCCTTGCTCCTGGAGCTCTGCATAGGGAAGCTGGTAGATCCCTTTACTTGAAGGTCCCACAGACCAGCCCTTTCTTAGCTCTGGAGTAATTTTGTGTCATATACTGGTACAGATTCCCCAATGTTGAGTGTGATTGTGAGCTGTATATAAAATTTACCAATAAGGAATTCAATTAAAAAAGAATAGAAAGGGTTGGAGGGTTAGCTCAGTGGTTCCAGTGCCTGCCTCGCAAGCGCAAGGTCCTGAGTTTGATCCCCGGTAACCACATACAATTCTGGGCATGAAGACTCATGCCCACCAACAATCAATACCACATACCACAGTGCCAGGCATGGTGGCTCACACCTGTAATCCCAGCACTCGGGAGGCAGAGACAGGCGGATTGCTGAGTTCTAGGCTTGCCTGGGCTACATAGTGAGCTCAGGGCCAGCCTGAATTACAAAGCGAGACCCTGTCTCAAAAAAATATATATATATTAACAGGGGGCTGGAGGGTTAGCTCAGTGGTTCCGGCGCCTGCCTCTCAAGTGCAAGGTACTGAGTTTGATCCCCGGTAACCACATAAAATGCTGTGCGTGGAGACTCACGCCCACCAGCCATCAATACCACAGTGCTGGGCGTGGTGGCTCACGCCTGTAATCCCAGCACTCAGGAGGCAGAGGCAGGAGGATTGCTGAGTTCGAGGCTTGCCTGGGCTACATAGTGAGCTCAGGGCCAGCCTGAACTACAAAGCGAGACCCTGTCTCAAAAAAAAAAAAAAAAGAATAAAAAAAGACCCACTGTACACTCAATGAAATATAATGCAGGCCTTCCAGAGGGAAAAAGGAACTTGTGGCCTTGAACTGGGTATATTTGAAGGGACTTGGCGGGGGGGTCATTACGAGGGCATGTGCCTTCTGGAGTCTGCTGGATTTTGCTCATTTGGTGGGTTTTCTTAAAATGCAAACTATTTACATATGTTTGAGGCTGAGATAAACTGGAGGGAAGGTTTCACAGTTTACAGGTGAAAATCACAAACTTACTGTCCTTAAGGCCCTTAGTTTTTTTTTTTTTTTTCCTGAAAGGGGGGGAAAAAAGCTTGAATAACTTTTGTATCCTGATTTGGGTTTCACAAGTGAACTACAGAATACAAAGAAAGCTATGTGAGTGACTTTCTGTTCATCCACAGATGCTGTATTTTAGTTTGATAGGAAAACAATTCATTAAATTCAATAGATGTCTCAGGGCATTAGGGTCTGTTTTCCTTGCTGAAACCCCTGCATAACTAGTATAAATCATTTTTTAACTCGTACTGTGAAATGATCAGAACTGTGGTTTAGGAAGGCTTCTCGTTTGTTACAAGTGCATAATAGTACCTTCCATGGAGACTACTAAAGGATTAAAGTCTGATATCTTGTAAATTGCCCTAAGGTGCTGCTTGGCACCTTGGGACTGCTGTGTAAGAGGATATTAATATGTTCATGAGCCATGTTACATGTTTTACATCTTTGTGCTTTCTCATTGAATGATCCTTTCAGTGCTCTGGCAAAATTTTCATGCCCATTTCACATGTGGGTAATGCGGGGCTTGTTGGATTTGTTTTTTGCCTAAAGGAGCACAGACTCTAAGTGGAAGAGTTGGGATTGTTCTGAGTACAAAGAAGGACGTAGTTTTCCTGCAAAGGTGGAGCAAAAAGAGCTTCAGCTCAGCTAATTATTAAGGCCTGAGTCAGTGTTGTGTTTTGTCCCCTCCACGTTCACATTCTGCCTATAGTTGAAAGGTGAAAAAGAGACAGAAAGCTAAACAAAAGTGTCATAATAGTAAGACTGAAAAAACAAATTTTCATCTATGTTTGGTGGTTAAGAGATTTCACCTGGAAAAAATATGCATATATACATATGCATATATATACATATATACATATATGTACATATATATACATATATATAGACACATCTAAATAATGCATATATTTTCCTTTATGCTCCAATGAAAAACATGCTGTAATTGTAGGTATCTTATGAAGCAGATAGTGGGCACTCACAATGAGTTGCATTGTATGTATGGTCTTATAGTACAGTGAACAAGTTTATAATCTGAGTAGAAAATTTTGGCTTTGTAATTGAGCTTAGTTTTAATGCAAGCCATGGTAAGCAATGCAATTCAGGACATCTGAATATTTTTTAAATTAGCAGATGATCTTGTACAATGTTAGATTTTATATATTCACAGCATCATGCTCTGAAGTGAAATTAAAAACAAGACCCTCCTAGTACTTTGAATGTGGATAACTCATAATGATTTAATTTAAGGAATTCTCTCCCTCCCCAGAAAACCTCATCCGTGGTTTATAGTATTCAAGTTTATACCAGTGTACAACTTAAAGAGTACCTCAGAAATATTCATTTGTTAGGGGAAAAACTACTTTTCTATTTTCGCCTTGGTAAGTTATCTTTAGACTTCTTATTGTGTAAAAGTGGATCAGGTCATTTCTTTTTCTAAGAAAAAGGTGCTTGTAAGCACAAAAGAGACTAATCAGAAACATTATCAAAATCTTTTAACCATGACTTTTTTCCTCAGGAAAGATATAGTGCAGATTTACTTATTTATTTTTGTGGTGCTGACTATGGAACCCAGGGCTAAACCTAGGGCCTCACACCTGCTAGACAAGCACTTTACCAATGAGTGACACTCCCAACACTAAACTACTTTAAAAGAAAATGAGTAGTCAATATGTACAATTTTAATATTTGTATGTATCTGTTTGATTTAAATGAAATATATTCCGAAAAAGAAAGCCAGAATTTAAAACAGGACTGGGAATTTGATAAGGACCTGCTGATCCCTCCCACCCCTTGAAAGTACTACTCAAGAAGCAAAGAAAATGCTCCTCTCTGGGGATAACCTTAGCTGTTGCTCCTCCTGTCAGCTGGGCACACACCCCAGCCATTTACCAAAGGAGTCAGAAAGTTACTGCCCTGGGTCAGCTTAAGTTTAGCGCTGGCAAATTGTCTATGATTTCTCTACAGAATTTACTCATTGTGACAGAGAACACTACAGAAAATATCTGTCCTCAACAAATCCTTGATCTTTTTTTTTTTTTTTTTTTGAGACAGGGTCTCGCTTTGTAGTTCAGGCTGGCCCTGAGCTCACTATGTAGCCCAGGCAAGCTTCGAACTCAGCAGTCCTCCCGTCTCTGCCTCCCCGAGTGCTGGGATGACAGGCGTGAGCCACCACGCCCGGCACTGTGGTATGCGGTATTAATGGCTGGTGGGCGTGAGTCTCCACGCCCAGCATTGTATGTGGTTTCCGGGGATCAAACTCAGGACCTTGCGCTTGAGAGGCAGGCGCCGGAACCACTGAGCTAACCCTCTGGCCCAAATCCTTGATGTTTTAAAGAAATCTAAGAAACATTTTTATTTGTACATGTTTGCCACTCATGTAGCTTGGTGTTCCCTTTCCTTTTCCTTTTTTTTTTTTTTTACAGCCCATTTCTCTGCCATTCCCCTCTTGCCCATTTTCCCATTTTTCAGTTCTGTTGATACTATTTGACTTGGCTTATGTTATAGCATATATTGCTTACATTAATTGGGGTTATTAGGTTCCTGTACATAGCATACCTTTTTCTTTTTTCCCCTTTTCTTCCCGCTCATTCCTGGCCTTTGTTCCCTTGGACACTAACTTATTGTAAGACATCTTTCCTTTAGTTCTTTTCTATACATCCTTTATCATTTTGTTCATCCTTTATCATTTTCTTCATTTGTACTTTGCCTCATTCAGATGAGAGATACTATCTGGTATTTAAGCTTGTGTGTCTGATCTATTTCACTCAACATTATATCTTCTAGGCTCATCCATTTTCCTACAAATATTTCAAGTTTGTCACAGGCTCCTTCACATCCTTTCTGAATGTTATGATCAGGCCCTTAGAGGGGCAATCCACGCACTATTCCTCTTTTTGCTGCAACATAAGGTCTAATAATGTCTCTTCTGGATGGTATATTCTTGTCTATTCATGATTTCTATCTTGAGTAGAACATGTTCAGCTGATATAGTGATAACTGGTAAACCTCCCAGCAGCTGGGACATGAGGCTGACAAGCAGTCAGAAACAAGATTAAGAGCAACAGAAATTTATAGGGAGTCACCATCTCTGGTCAGCAGAGCTGCTGGTTTTAACTGGTAGCAGAGAGTTGGAAGGCCACCTCTTATAAAAGCTGATAGCTGTTGACATTCAAAGCTCTCTGCAGAATTTTACGTGTTATAGAATTTCATGATTGCATTCCACCCCAAACCATTAAAAATATAATAACTATTTTATCGCGAAGATCATATCGTCAGGGACTTAGTTTGCTCTGGACCTTTGTTCATGGAAGTGTGGTCCAGGATCACCTGGAGCTTATTAGGAATCAAGTTTTGAGTCTTCCCTCTGCTCTGTGGAGTCAGAATCTGCGACTTAGAGAGCTCTTTTAAGTGATTTGTCCCAGTCTAAAGGTTGAGAATCATTCCTGCTGTTGTTTCAGTGATCTCTTAATAGATGCTAGAGAGCATTTGAGGGTTCTCACAAGAGGCTGTAATCCAGCAATTCAGGTGTTCTGAACTGCTTACCACTTTGGATAGCCTGATGTTAGGTCCTAGAAATATGAGTAAAAGTTGACATTCTGTTATGAGAATGAGGGATTTGATTTATATTCTAGCATATGTCGAGGATCTGTCTTTACCATAACGTGGTTTGTAGAAGGAACTGAATTTATTTAACAGGCGTGACAAGAGCTCTGAGACACCAGAGGACTAAATCCAGTTGCCTGGAAAAGATCATTTCAGTGATGCTTTGTGAGAGGAAAATCATGGAAGAATCTTAAATGCCTGAAAGCTAACACTCATACTCACAATGAAAGCATTACTGAGAGCAGTGCTCCCACCTTTTTCACACTGCACAGATTCAAACCGTAAATTATTTAATAATACTTAGAAGAATAATTTCTTCTAAGACTCATTTCAGGTACATTGGAAGAAAATGGAGCTCAAGTTTCCTTATTACAACTCTGATATGAGGAGCTAATTTTTTTTTAGCTCTGTCTTTCTAATATGTAAAATAAGAATCATGTTGTAAGCCAATTTTATTTACAAAGTTGTTCTAAATATTAAATATAAGGGAAAATGTTTTGAAAAGTGCTAATTAATTTTCAGAGGTAAATTAGTACAAGCTATTGTATGTGCATAGGAGCTAGACCAAGACTGTGCTTGTGTGCTGGCAAACCAACAATTAGGACTGTTGTAACAGTCCTCTAGCTGAACTGGAAGTATTTGTTCTGTAAGAAAGAAACACTTTCCCATTAGCTTCAGTTATTACACTTTAGCTGATTTACTTTCCATTTGAGTCTGGTAAGAATAAGATTAATAATGAGACTGTAGCAAGAATAAAATGTGAATTCCCTCAGGATATGGAGAAAAGCCACATGCATACAAATGTGTATAACATTGATTTCCCACATTATTTATTTTGGCTAATTTCCTTTAAACTCACATATATGTGTGGATTCAGGCACCTGTTGAAGAGAGTATTAAGCACTGACTTACTTTATTCATTCATCTTTTTTATTACCTCATTCTATCTCTTTTGTGAAATATAAACCATCTATCCTTTGTTTAAGCAGTAATTGGATGAAGACAAAAAGGTTGATAGGCTATTACATTCATACACTGTCCTCACATGACCAAAAGGAAATGATCGACTTCTGACTACTTATAGTTCCTTTCAGCAAGTTTGATCTCTTGGAAATTTTATAATATGGATGAATATTAAGCTAACATTAATAAATAACTAATAAATGATTAATAGATTTTATCACCAGAGGAATTAATGTAATACCACTTTAAGAGTTGAAAGTTCTGATAATTACTTACATGGTTAAAAATACACATAGAGTGCCCTTTTCAGCCATAGCTCCCGTACACTTATATGATGTGCATATTTCTAGCCAAATTAGACTGTTTCTCAAAGGAGCATGCATTTTCCTGTGGTTGGAACTTTACTTATAGTAGTCTCTATATTTAGAAATCCCACTTGCCACCTCTGACTGACAAAATCCCATCCATCCTCTAAAGCTCAGCTCACAAGACTCCCTATTCACATATCCTTCCTGATCCTGCCAACTGGATGTGATATTTATCTCCTTTGAGGCCTCAAGGCACTTTGTGTGGATTTCTCTTATGATACGTAGCTCACTTTGCCTTATGTTTTAGTTATTTGTGACTTTGAGTTTCCTCCACTAGGCAGCTGGGAAGAAGGGACTATGTCTTCTGTATTCTTGAAACTTCTGAAAGGTAATGATCCTGTTTCTTCAAGATGATCATTCTCAAACAGACCAGAAATGGACTAATCAAAAAAGGACATAATTATCAATCCTAAATTTCTTTTGTCTTTAGTATACTCTCAATCAAGGGGTATTATATTTAATAAGGGAATTGCATGTAGGCCAGAAGTAGAAATATAATGTATTAAGTAGGTGAATGAAATCTCATGTATAGACTTTAGGGAAATCTATAAGATAAGGAGGAGGAGAATGAAGACTGCTGGTATTCTTGTGATCTCAAGAATGAGATGAATGGGAGGCCTGTTTGGACAGTGTCCTATTAAGGAAAGCTGAAATCTTAGCAACAAAGGTCCGTTTCATATTAATTATAATAACAACTACTATGGATTAAAACAGTATAGGGAAATCAGGGTAGAAAAAGTGTGGTTCAATTAACATCCTTTTGGAGAAGGAATTTTGGGAAGGTATTAAAGGATTTTTGCCATGAACAAAGAATGGGATTATAAAGGGATTATTTTGGGTTGCAAACAGAAGTTACTGGATTGAATAAATAATGTGTACTGAAAAATCTAATGTGTATTAACATATGTACCATATCTCTGGTTATTAGTGTAAGTAAAAAAATGTGGTATAGATACATATATACATTTCATTAATCTATCATACTTGTTTGTTGCACTGCCATTGGAACATGGAATGTGAATTTAGAAGGAATATAATACACTAATGAAGAAGCTTATGTACTGATTGTGATTCACCAGTCAGGGGCTTATTTTAAAAAATTCATGATATGGGCTGGAGATTTAGCTCAGTGGTTCCAGAGCCTGCCTAAGGTCCCTGGTTTGATCCCAGGTAACCACATAAAACAATACCAGGTGTGGTGGCTCATGCCCACCAGCAATCAGTACCACATACCACAGATGCTGGGTTTGGTGGCTCAAGCCTGTAATCCCAGCACTCAGGAGGCAGAGGCAGGAAGATTGCTGAGTTCAAGGCTTGCCTGGGCTACATAGTGAGCTCAGGGCCAGCCTGAACTACAAAGCAGACCCTGTCTCAAAAAAAGTTTTTTTCCGGGCCGGAGGGTTAGCTCAGTGGTTCCGGCGCCTGCCTCGTGAGCGCAGGGACCTGAGTTCGATCCCCGGTAACCACATATAATGCTGGGCGTGGAGACTCACGCCCACCAACAACCAACACCGCATACCACAATGCCGGACGTGGTGGCTCACGCCTGTAATCCCAGCACTCGGGAGGCAGAGACAGGAGGATTGCTGGGTTCGCGGCGGCTTGCCTGGGCACCATAGTGAGCTCAGGGCCAGCCTGAACTACAAAGCGAGACCCTGTCTCCAAAAAGCAAAAAAAGAAAAAAAAGTATTTTCCAGGCCCGAGGGTTAGCTCAGTGGTTCCAGTGCCTTCCTCGCAAGCGCAAGGTCCTGAGTTCAATCCCTGGAAACCACATACAATGCCGGACGTGGTGGCTCACGCCTGTAATCCCAGCACTCGGGAGGCAGAGGCAGGAGGATTGCTGAGTTCCAGGCTTGCCTGGACTACATAGTGAGCTCAGAACCAGCCTGAACTACAAAGTGAGACCCTGTCTCAAAAAAAAAAAAAAAGTTTTTTCCCATATTATGTTTATTATTCACATGTGATAGGATATTATTTATTTGCATTTATTTATTTTTTATCAACTAATTTTGTTACCTAGATTTGTTATCTAGATTTTTTAATCTAGATTTGTTATCTAGATTTTGAGGTAACTCAAAGGAAAGAAAATAAAAATAAAACATAAAATAATTCAGAGTTTAAATCTTGAGTGCACTAAAGGTATAGAAGGATGCATAAGGAAGAAACTTGTCTTTAGAAGTGAAGAGTGACAGAAAACCTAACCTAAATTTGTTTCATACCTGAAAAGAATTTATTACTTCACACAACTAAGAAGTCTAGTTTGGAAGCACCCAAACCAGGTGGTTCTATTCTCAGGGTGTGTAGAGTGGATTCCAGAAGCTTGTAAGTATCCCTACCACAAGAAAAGATATCACAGCAGAGGAGGCATTTGTAACAGATTGATAATTATTTCTTATTGGACCACATTCTGGTTCATATGCCCATCTCCAAACAGAGGTCAGAATAATGAACTGCATATTTATTTTAATTTATTTTACTTCATGCTTCCAATTTATATGTCATTAATTATTTTTCTTGCTTTATTGCATTGGCTGAACCTCTAGTAGAGTGCTGAATAGAGAACAAGCAGGCATCCTGTTTGTCAACTGGTTACAGAGATAACTGTTTAGTGTTTCACCATTTAGTATGATGGAAGTTGTGGGTATTTTTATAGATTTCATCAGTCAGATTATGATAGCTCCCTTCTATTTTTAGTTTGCTAATTACACAATCATGATTGGTGTGGATTTTATTTAATTTATTGTTATTTTTTTGAGACAGGGTCTTTGTAGTTCAGGCTGGCCCTGAGCTCACTATGTAGCCCAGGCAAGCCTTGAACTCAGCAATCCTCCTGCCTCTGCTTCCCGAGTGCTAGGATGACAGGTGTGAGCCACCACCCCTGGCTCTATGATATGTGGTTTTGATTGCTGGTGGGTGTGAGTTACCACACCCAATATTGTATGTTGTTACCGGGGATCAAACTCAGGACCTTGCGCTTGCGAGGCAGGCGCCAGAACCACTGAGCTAAATCTCCGGCCTGTGTTGTGGATTTTATTAAATACTTTTTCTGTATCAATTGAGGTGACCATGTGACTTTTCTTTATTCTGTAAGGGTGGTGAATTATATTAATGACTTTATCTTTGTTTATTGGTGCAAGTGACATGATGAGGAAAGTTAATCCTTTCTGTGAATTGCTGGGTTCAGTTTGTGCACTGTGTATGTTTAATTTTTATGTTTATACTTTTGAGTGTTATTTGTCCATTATACAATGTTATTATTATCATTATCTACTTGTGGATTAATATTGGTCTCATAAAATGTAATGGAAGGTGATTCCTATTCTCTATTTTCTTTCTTTTTTTAAAAAAATTGAATTCTTGGGGCCGGAGATTTAGCTCAGTGGTTCTGGCACCTGACTCTCAAGTGCAAGATCCTGAGTTTGATCCCGGTAACCACATACAATGCTGGGCGTGGAGACTCACGCCCACCAGCAATCAATACCACATACCACAGTGCCAGGCGTGGTGGCTCACGCCTGTCATCCCAGCACACGGGAGGCAGAGACAGGAGGATTGCTGAGTTTGAGGCTTGCCTGGGCTACATAGTGAGCTCAAGGCCAGCCTGAACTACAAAGTGAGACCCTGTCTCAAAACAACAATAACAACAACAACAAAAATTGAATTCTTTATTGGTATGTTTTATATACAGTTCACAATTACACTCAACAATGGGGAATTTGTATCAGTATATGACATAAGTTAATTCTCATTTTTACCCATATCCCTACCCAGCCACAAACCCCCACTCCTTATATACATGCTATTTCTTTTCCTTTCCAAATCGTATTTATTCTTTCCCCTCATTACGTTCCCCCACCACATTCCCTTTGAATATTTTCTATTTTACAAAATCTACCATACATTGTAGAACTCATTTACATCTCATTTACTCATTTACAAGTTCTCATACCAAAGAAAAGATATGATATTTACATATCTGGGATCTATTTATTTCACTTATTAGTGTGTCCTGAAGGTGTATCCATTTGCACATAAATGAATGAAACTTGTCATTCTTTATCCTATTCTCTATTTTCTAAAGAGTGTGTAGGAAGACTAAATTATTTTGATTTATAATTTTGCTCAAATTCTCAAGAACAGTGAATGAATTGACATTGAAACAGACAGAGGAAATTGAACAAACTGAGATTCCATTGTCTCTAGAAAAAGAACAGAAGCTAGGTGGCAGATGCAATAAATGACCATTATACACAATGAGTCAGAGGAAGGCTTCTCTGTGTTGGGGGTTCAGGAGAGATAGAGGCAGCAGGATGAGGAGATAGGGCTCTTCATACTGTTAAAAATGGAGGCTGCTGAATGCCCATCAGTGTAGAACCTCATGGGAGCCAACTTTAGCTATTAATATGCTGCCCCAGGCAAGGATTTTCAGAGACTGGTCTTTTCATTGGTTTTTGCCATCATTTGCTGTGATGCATTTCCACGTGTCTACATTTTGCTTACTTCCTGCTCTGCTTGGCACCACACCTTTGAGGGTCATTGGACTCTCTTCCCTTTCCAGCCTAGGTTCCAGAGATACAGTCTGAACCAAAAGGACTGATGGGATGTGGAAGTGCTAGGATTGTGGGATTGGAAAGGTTTATTACTTCTATACCTGGGTGGGTCAGACACAGCTACATGAACATTTCAGCTCCAGATAATCACCCTAAGCAGCCCACTTCAACCCTATGAAGTTCCTAAAATACTTTTGTTTTATATTTTCTTTCATCCGCTCATTGATCTCTAATTGTGATTTACCTCATTATTGTCAAATGTAATTTATTATTCTTAACTCCTGAGATTGCACAAAGATAATTTGTTTCTTTTTCCTATTGGTGGGGGGCCTGTATCTTCTGAATCCCATGGTGTATTTTTTTAAGAATTACCCACCATGATTTAAAAAGGAGGTTTTTCTCTCATTACCATTCTCTCATAAACTGGTAAAAAATTTCCTTGGGTTTTTATTACACTAAACTCAAGAAATCATTGTATCGCACTGTAAGATATAAGAGTGCCTTGCTCAAATTTCAGATTTTTTTTTAGTGGTACACTGAATTGAACTCAGGACTTTAGGATTATGAGGCAGGCGGGGCAGCAGTGAACTAAATACCCAACCCAAGCCTCAGATTTCCTAAGGGGTCTGTTATGTGCTATATTGCCATAGGGTCAGACTTGAGATAATTAGAGAAGAGTTCTGGCCTTGCATATAATCTACAACTCTGCAAAATGGAAATGTGGTACACTAAGAGCTAGAACAGAGACAAAGAAATAAAGTACAATATGAGATATTACTGATTTATTAGCTGATTCAGGACCTTATTAGGATCCAAGCACAGACAAGCCAGAAATGGAAAACCTCAAGAAAGGTAGGTCAATGACTCATTATTTTGGGGGCTTGTATTTCTGATTTTGCAGTCTGAAGGTTGGCTGTTCAACTAATCTAAAGAATGATTAAGCCATAGAGAAAATGGGCTCACAATGATCAAATTTTATTTTTATCTAGAAACTAGTTTAATAGTTTCTATCTTAAAATAGAAATATCTCTTCCTAGAATAGAAAATATTCTAAGAAATATTTCTATTTCTATTGTGAAAGGGATTGACTCCCCAATTTTTCTCTCAGTGAGTCTGTTATTTGTGCATAGAAAGGCTATTGACTTTTGAGCATTGACCTTGTATGTGGCTATTTTGCTAATTTGCTGATTAAGTCTAGCAGTGATTTGGTTGAGTTTTTAGGATCTTCTATATAAAGTATCATGTCATCGGCAAATAATGACAGTTTAATTTCTTCCTTTCTTATCCTTATTCCTTTTTATTTCTTTATCTTGTCTAATTGCTGTGGCTAATGTTTTCAATATTGTATTGAACAAGAGTGGTGATAGTGGACATCCTTGTCTTGTTCCTGATCTTAGTTTAAAAGCTTTCATTTTTGGAACATTTAGAATGATGCTGGCTATTGGTTTCTTGTAAATTGCTTTTATTAGGTTGAGATAAAGTACATCTATTCCAATTTTCTATAGAGTATTGATTATGAATGGGTGTTGGATTTTTTGGAACACTTTTTCTGCATCTATTGAGATGACCATATGGTTTTTGTCCTTGAGACTATTAATATAATGTATTGTTTATTGATTTATATATGTTGAACCATCCTTGCATCCCATCGATGAATCCAACTTGGTCAGGGTTTATGATCTTTTTGATGATTTTCTGTATTCTGTTTGCCAGTATCTTACTGAGGGTTTTTGCATCATTGTTCATTAGGGAGATTGGTCTGTAGTTCTGTTTTTGGTTAGGTCCATCTCCTTTTGGAATCAATGTAATGGATCCTTCCAAGAACGAATTTAGGAGGAATGCTTCCTTTTCAATTTCATTTAAAATTGTGAGACGTAGTGATTTTAACTCTTTTTTCAAAATTTTGTAAAATTCAGCAGGAAAGCCATCAAGACCATGACTGTTCCTTGTCAGTAGGTTTTTTTAATTATGTTCAATTCACAGATTGATTTTGGAGTGTTTAACATTTTCCATCTTATTGGAGTACACATTTTCAAAGCAGGTGTTTATTATCCTCTGGACTTCTGCTGGATCTGTGTGATTACCCCCTTCTCATTACTAATAACATGGTTTCAAGTCTTTTCCTTCCTTTGATAAGTTTGGCTAAGGGTCTGTCAATTTTGTTTGTCTTTTCAAAGAATCAATTCTTCAATACATTGAATTTTTTGTATTTTTCTCTTAGTCTCTACTGCAGTGATTTCTGCTCTGATTCTTATAATCAGGATCCTCCCTATTATGACTTTTTGAATTGTCTAGTTCCTCTTTTTTTTTTTTTTTTTTTAAGACAGGGTCCTTCTTTGTAGTTCAGGCTGGCCTGGAGCTCACCATGTAGCCCGGGCAAGCATGGAACCCAGCAATCCTCCTGCCTCTGCCTCCCGAGTACTGGAATTACAAGTTTGAGCCACCATGCCCAGCATTGTGGTATGTAGTACTGATAGCTGGTGTGCGTGAGTTACCAGCCTGATGTTGTTGTATGTTGTTACCAGGGATTGAACCAGGGACTTTGGACTTGTGAGGCTGGCACCAGAACCACTGAGCTAAATCTCTGGCCCTGGTTCCTCTTATTGTCATAGCTTAAAGTTCATCATTAAAGTGGTTGTTTGAACTTGCTCTGTTTTTCTCATGTGTGCATGGACTGCTATGAATTTCCCTCAAAAAACTATTTTCATTGTATTTCATAAATTCCTTTATGTTGTGGGGCTATCATTTAATTGAAGAAACTCTAATTTCTTCTGTGACCCATCGATGTTCAGCAGAGTCTTGATCAATTTCCACATGTTTGTGAGGATCTTGCAGTTCTTTTTGCTATTCAACTCCAATTTCAAGGCACTATAGTCTGACAGTATAGAGGTGATAACTTCAATTCTTTTGCATTTACTTAAACATGTTCTCTGTACTAGCATGTGATCTGTTTTGGAGAATGACCCATGAGCAGCTGAGAAGAACGTATATTCTGACTTTGTGGGTGAAATACTCTGTAGACATCTATTAAGTCTATTTGTTCCAAAGTTTAATTTAGGTTAAGTATTTCCTTATTGCTTTTTGTTCAGTCCATCTGTCTCTTTGTGACTGTGAGGTACTGAAGTCCCCTACTACTATTGTATTAGTGCTTATCTGGTTTTTCATATCCATTAATATTTGTTTTGTATAGTTGGGTGCATTAGAATTTGATATATAAATATTTATAAATGCAATTTCTTTCTCTTAGATTGCTCCCTATATGAGAATGTCGTGTCCTTTGTCTCTCAATCATTTTGGGTTTGAAGTCTATTTTGTCTGCTAATAGGATAGCCACTCCTGCTTTTTAGCAGTTTCCCTTTGCACAGAGAATTGTTTTCCATCCTTTTACTTTCAGTCTATAGCTTTCTTTCTAAATTAGGTGTGTTTCTTGTATGCTGCAAATTGTACAATCTTGCTTCTTAATCCATTCTGCCTATCTGTATCTTTTAATTGGTATATTGAGGCCCCTGACATTAATGGTTATGACTGACATGGAGTGATTATTACCTATCATAGTGTTTTCCTTTTCTTGGCTCCTTTATTTTTTTGCTTTTACATTTTCCTTTCAGTTTCTTGTCTTGTCCAATGGATTCACTCTGCTGGTTCTCATGAGTTTGTGACTTTCATGTTTTTTTTCCTAGATATTCTAGAATTTTTTGGAGTGCAAGCTTTGTATTTGTGAAGTTTTTCAGGTGTTCTTTGTCACAAAGGTATCTTATTTCCCCACTGATTTTGAAAGATAGTTTTTCAGGATACATCAATCTAGGTTGGAGTGTGTTTTCCTGCAATTCTTGAAACACTTCATTCCAGGCTCTCCTTGCACTGAGTGCATTGAAAAGTCTGCTGTGATCCTGATGGGCTTTCCTTTGTATGTAGTTTTTTCCTTTTCTCTAACTGCTTTCAGTGTTTCATTTTTTGCTGGATATCTGGAACCTTGATAATTGTATGCCTAAATTTAGATTATTCTCATATCACAGCCAGTAGGAGTTCTGTATACCCACTTATCAGTATGTTCAATTATTTTTTTCCTGTGAAGTTTTCTGCCATTATATGTGTGAATAATCTTTTTTTTTTTTTACGTCTTTTGCACTCTCTGCTGCTTCCTCACTGACTCCAATTAGTCTTATGTTGTTCTTCTTTGAGTCGTTTAGGAACCGTTGGATTGATTTCTCATGATCCCTTGCCATTTTCCATAAATTTTTCCTTTCCTATTCACTGGCTGAAATCCTGCCTGCTTGGTTTGAAATTTGGTCCTCAGCTTCACTCATCCTACTTCACAAACTTTTGTTCTTGTTTTTGATCATCTGGAAGTCTGCTTGAAGCTGTTTAACATGTTCCATTGCTTTTGTTTTATCAGATTCTATCATGCCCCTGATCTCTTCTTTAGCTTTATTAATCATATCTGTCACTATGGAAGGTATCTTTGTTTTTGTCTCAGAGATTATTTCTGATTTCTGTTTTACTAGATCTTTTGCTCCTTTCTCAGAGAGTTCTGTTGATTTTCAGTTTGCTCTGTTTGCCTTTTCCCTGATTCCCCTGTGTTGATGATCTTTGTATCTGGTTATTTGAATTTTTTTCTCTTTTCTATTCTTTGTTGTTGTTGATGTTATTCATTTAATTCCTTGCCTGGGTCTGGACAATGTGTGTTGCAAATGTCTTCCTAATATTCGGAACCCTTATGAGATGGCTAATTCCCTGGGGAATCAGTGAGGCAGGGAGACAGAAGGAGAATGAAATAGGGTTAGCAGATTTATAAAGATCACATAGATCTCGAGAACCTCATGTATGCCAGTGGGTAACAGAGGCTAAATGGACATATATAAAACAGTGCCAACTGTATGCCATAAGACCACTGGAGACTTTGCACAACTTCTTATAATATTACAGAGGAAGAAGTAGGGCAGCCTAAAAGTCTTTTACTTCTGGGTATTGGTTCTGACAGGAAGGTAGGAGAGGGTGAGGGGACTAGAGGTGAATAGAGGGATCTAGGAATAGATGGCAAAGCAGAAGCTAGATTCCCTTTTCTATACAGATGTAAGCAATAGAGAGAACAAACACTCAGGAGGTTGGCAGATTTAGTGCCAGCAAAGTAGGCAAATAAAAAAAGAAAATAGTTATTTCAAAATGAAGTAATAAAAAGAGTAACAATAGCATCAAAATCAGTGATGACAATATACCAAGCTAAATGCATTAGTTAAAAAGAAATACCCCTCAACTTTTATCTTGCCTGGTCTGTCTCCACACAGCTACGGGTGGAGTGGGGGCTGCCCTGGGTATTGCAAGTGGCACCAGCTCTGGTCAGTGGGCCTGGGTCCTCACTGGGCAGCTACAGGGCAGAGTGGGGTCCACCCTGAGGTCGCAGATGGTGCTGGGTCCTTATATTATTCTTTTTTGCATCATGTAGCAGCAGCTGGTCTGGATTGATTTCTGTGGTCCTTTGCTGTTTCCCAGAAATTATTCCTTTCACTTTCACTGGCTGCAATCCTTTCTTCTGTGTCTGATATTATGCCTTAACATTCATTCATCATAGTTTTAAAACTTTCATTGGAGCTTTCCATCTCCTGAAAATCTGTTTGAACCTATTTAACAGCTATTACTTTTATAATCTGAGGTTCTATCATGTTTCTGATCTCTTCTCTAGTGTTCTTAATCATATCTTCCCACTTTAGACATTATTTCTGTTTTTATCTGAGAAATTGTTATTTCCATTTTTCTATATCCTTTTGATACCAGCTCAGAGAGTCCTTGTGTTTTAGATTCACTTTGCTCTATTCCCATTTTCTGTGTTTTCTCCTGTGGTCATGATATTTGTGTCTGGGTTTTTAATTCTTTTCATTTCTACTTGTTTTGTTGTTGCTGATGTTTTTGGTTTAATACCTGGCCTACTGTCTGGGCATTGTTTAATGTAAGTCTCTTTCTTCTCAATATTTGGAACCTTTAGGAGTTGGCTACTTCCTAGGTTGTTGTCCTTGAACCTGTAATGGCCCTTAAGTGCTCTCAGCTGTGGTATACCACGGAAGGTCCTTAACAGAACATTCAGATCACTTTGGTTGAAATAATGCATTGAGTATCATCAACAGTATCAAATGCAGCACAGGAAATGACAAGCTTTGGCAGTCACTATTCTGATACCTTTAACCTCATGAGTTAGATTTGTACCCATATGCCCAAATTTAGAATTAACCTGAAATATGTTTACAATGTACAGGTCCTTCTATATAGCAACAACACCCTTTGAGAATAAAGGGTTACCAGGGAGTTGGGGAGGCAGAGAGATAGAAGGAGAGGGAGAGATTAGAAATAGGGTTAGAGGATATATAAGGATCACACAAACTGCAAGAAACTGTTAGAGGTTGGAGGACAAAAGAGACAAAAGGGGCAGTTACAAAACAGAAAGGACTAACAACAGAGGACCACTAGAAACTTTATTCATTCTCCTATAACAGTACAGCAGAGAAAAAGAGTAGGGAAGACTGAAATCTATTAACTTCTTGGAACTGTAGTTATTGTCAGACAAGAGAGGATGAAGTAACAAAAGAAGAACAGGGGTTCTACTATAAGGACAGATGGTCATGGTTAAGATTCAGAAGTCTCCTCCTATCCTCAAATATAAATGAGCACCTACTCTTTGTGATGTGAAGCACTTTTTTAAGAAAAATTCTCAAAAGCCTAGGGCAGAGTTTTTGGGACACTTATCTCTCATCTATATTTTATGATTAAAACAAGAAACCAGTATTAATTATAAATGTAGAAAAAAGAGAAGAGAATCAATAGATGGTAGGGGGGAGGGAGGCAAGGGAAGGAGATGACAAAAGGAATTAAGATGTGTTATGTATGTGTACCAGTTCCCCGCAAGGAGTGTAGACATTATATACACTGGTAATAAAAAAAATTAGCTCAGAATTGAACAAGCCTTTAATCAGCTTAGCTCTCTACTTAACCTAAATAAATCACCTTATGTAGCTAATGGCATCACAACTAAAATCCACTTTGATGGTAGGTTTAGAGGAGTTCATAAATTTAAAGGGACATTTACTATTGTTAAAACATGTTGACTCTCTAAAATATTTCCTATACTCTGTTGAGTAACTGATGCTGAAACAAGCAAATATGTTTTGTAGTAATTAAAGCAGTACAACTTCTAACATTAATTGTTAAACAGAAAATGTATTATCTTAATTACAAAGGAAAGGACAAGATATCCATTACAGAAATGGAGAAATAAGTTCATATTCCAATAACATAACTTCTATAACATCTATACCTTCTATCACTTGAAAAGCAGCATGAAACCCTAAATACATTATGGTTACCTGGAGTTAAGGAACTGTGTACACATGATAGGGACCTTATTACTTCTTGTAGTTATCAAGAAACTACCAACCCAAAGCAGCTCAGGAGGAGGTCTGGCTAAACTTGGGCTGCTCTGAGGGTCTGTTAGGAGACTCTCATCTCCAATATCTTGCGCAGCCTGAAGAAAGGTAATGAGTTAGATTTACATTTTAAGTAATGAAAAGGCCTAGAAATTGAAAGAGAACCGTGTACACCAGCTCAGCCTACTAGAGAGCTTGGCAGCAGTGTTTTAGGCTAAAGCCCAGATAATTCCATGACAATACCAGAATTAGGAATACAAATTATTCCATTCCCATTATTGCTTCTCTGTAAGTAAGAAAGACTAGGAGAGCATAGAATCCTGTTAAAAAAGCTTCTTTTGACCTGAGATGCATTTTTCTCTACAAGAGTTTTACTGACAAACCTCCATCAGAATTTCCTCTGTGTCAAAGACAGGGTAGCAATTGCAACTAGAGGCTTCTCTGAGGAAGTCTTCCTCAGACCATGAAAGATAGATAAAGACATCAGAGGTCAGTGCCCCAGTACTCACTATCACACACTATCAGGAGCCTTTCATGGTAACTAAAGCCAGTGTCTCCTTCCCTCTTTGACTTAGAATTGTAGAAGACTAGCTTCATCAGCAAGCTTAGAGCCTCTAATGCTTTACCTCTCAGATAAAAAAAAAAACAAAACCTCAAACCCAGAGAGTCAGGAAACTTCCTCAAGGCTACCCAGAAAAGGAACCTCCTGATGACTGTATTGAGACCCTGACACTGTGCTTCAGTTCCCTAGTGATCTCTCCATTCCATCCCCCACTGGAGACAGTGCACTTTCTGTTCTTGACCCCTTCTTGATCTCCTTGTCCTATGTTGCAAAAACCTGGAGAGAAAAATCCATATAAGAAAGGAGGAAGTGGCCAAGGACACAATACACAATTCCAGCTTGATTGATTACTTTTCATCAGCCTGCAAGCCAGGCAAAAACAGCTCCCAGCAGTGGATGCTATTTCTAAAACTAATCTGGCCAGAGACTAAAGGAACATGTTCACACAGTAAACTCAACCTATGTGCCATATAGACAATGAAAACATGCTTGCCTTAAACTCTATTAGGTACTTCCACTCTCCCATGAAGAAAGGGAGTAGAAAGAAGTTGTGACTCATCTAACCACATCAAAAGCAGAGTCAACAGCAGCTTTAGACAAAAACCTCTATAACATGAGAACTAGCAGAAGAAATAAAAAACTAGAATCTTGGGATGGAGATTTAGCTCAGTGGTTCTGGTGCCTGCCTCGCAAGCGTAAGGTCCTGAGTTCGATCCTGGTAACCACATACAATGCTGGGCGTGGAGACTCACGCCCACCAGCCATCAATACCACATACCACAGTGCCTGGCGTGGTGGGTCACGCCTGTAATCCCAGCACTTGGGAGGCAGAGGCAGGAGGATTGCTGAGTTTGAGGCTTGCCTGGGTTATACAGTGAGCTCAGGGCCAGCCTGAACTACAAAGCGAGACCCTGTCTCATAAAAAAAAAAAAAAAAAGAATTTACAACAAAGAAGATGAAATGAATGAAAAAACAGTTCAAATGCACAAATTTATAAAATACTAGCAATTTATTGTATTGTCTTTGGATAAAACTTTGTTGTTGACATGTCTTTGTCGAGTCAAGATAAAGTTGTTCATAACCTACTTGGCTTTCTGAATAAAAATATAATTAATGTAGCTAAGTGATAGCACAACAGCAGGATGAAATGGCTTTTAAAATTTAAAAACAGCTTCAGATATTTCATTCTATTAAGACAATGAAAGTAAAAAGCAGTTGACAAAATATTATCTGAAATCAAGGTAAATATTCATTTAACCATGTATCTTTTGAGTTGATGAAAATATGAACTTTTATGTGTACTAAAATAAAACAGCACCATTGTGTATGGTCTGATAAAATGTAGCCCAATTTACATCTTAAGAACATAGAAATAGTAATCTTCATGGCATAAGATCATGCCAGAAAGTAAAAAGAATTAAAAAGTGGGTCTCAGGTTATAAATATTGAAGAATGAGAAACAATGACAATATTTAACTTCTGATTTTTCCTCATTTGGGTTTGGCAGTCCTCAGCAAAAGAACCTGGCACACTCGAGCCTTCAGAAGCCTTTTTAAAGGAATAAATTAAGAGCACCATTTTCCCCATCTCATCTCCAATTTATTTCTCAGTGCACACAGAATTGGCAACAGACTACAAGAGCATTTTCACTTTTATTTCTTCTAAACTGGATTATCTGAGCTCAAAACGGGTTACATTCTTTGAAATAAGAGCTGTCCAATTCACTCCCTAGTGACATTAGAATAGTTTTCTATTACTGTAGACTCACTAACCCACCTCTGAGTTCAGATGTTTTCCTTAGACCTGTTTTACCTATTTCCCTTGGAAGGATATTAATGGTTTGTTGATTTTAATGCCAGTGAGCTTTTCCAAGTCATTCAGACCAAATATACTTTCCTGTAATCTTAGTAGTCATTATGTAAAAAAAAAAATTTAGAAGATAAATTGAAGGTGATGCTTTTCTTTTGCACAAGATAATATTCTGAGACCACTTCTTAAACCTGAAAGCACCTTTCATTAGTTATTATTTTCAATGAAAGATGATCCTTGTCATTGATTATAATATCGGTACTTGCATATTCTGTTTATCACTTTTGTTGGAGCTACTATCGAGAACATTTTCTATAGTGATTTTTCTAGAGGTGTTAATCTGAGCTAGTAATTTAAGAAACCTATTTACTTTCATTTGAACATTTTTGTTTCAGAAGCCATGTTGGAAATTGGCATATGCAAACTGAGGATTGACTAATTATTTGTATGCCCCCTAGGAGGACTCCTCATTTTCTTGTATGGACAGCACCTTCATGTAACATTTTTCTGACTTTTTCACCTACTATGGTCTTTCATCAATTTCTGCCTTTGCAAGACAGGGCCCAGTTCTGTGAGGATATTGTAATGGGTGCCTGAGGCAGGAGGATTATAAGACTGAGCCTAGTCTGAGCAATTTAGTGACTTAGTGAGATGCTTTCTCAAGATTAAAAAATAAAAGAAGGTTAGGGTTGCAGTTCAGTTCATAGGCCCCAGGTTCATTCCCCAGCACTGTAAAAAATGTTTTTTAACCTTTTCCTTTTCATAGTTTATTTGGATTATAGTTTATAACCAAAGAAGTTTTCCCTTCAGTTTCCTATCACTGTGGGAGGAATTTCAGATTTATAAAATTAAATGATACAATTCTGTGTCTTCTTTCCTTCCTTCCTTCCTCTTTCTCTTTTTCTTTTTTTTCTTTCTTTCTCTTCCCTCCTTCCTCCAAAGTAGGTGTACTACCACTTGAGCTAAACCCCCATCCCAGCCATCATTTTTTCTTTTCTAGAAGACTTGAAACTGTACCATTAAAATAACATTTATGAAATTCTTCTACTTCAAAATCAAAATATTTTATTATTGGAAATTTAGAGACCTCATGAAAATGTCAAAGTGCTAGAAAAAGGTAAAACAGAAACCAAAGGAAAATAGTTTACCCAAAAGTAATTTGTGTTTTTAATACAGGTCCTTTAAATATCCCATAAACTTACAGCCATTTACTCATAATATCTCACTGATTTAAACCTGTTTTATGAATACAAGCATGTAGGTTCACATGGTTCTGGATTTTATGTTTTCTCCCATCATTGATTGCTTCAGTTCAACTCTATTATTTTAGGTTATGGCAAATTTAAACATTTTTAAAACCTATATTTTTCTTCTTCAATTTTTTGTCTATTATTTTCTGTGTATACTTTTGGAGAAGGTTTTAAGTCAAAACATTGAAAAACATCCTTTCAGATTTTGAGTGACATTTCTCTGAATAAAAATTTAATCTCGTTAGTGGTGGCCTTTAACTATAATCAAGTGTTCCCATTCAGGTGCATGGCTATAGTCAGCTTTTGCAATATACCTCTGGGCTAAATTTTATGGATTTCTTCCAAAAGGTCATATCCTTTTCTTTTTTTCCCTAGAGTTTTTTCCTTTTATTTAGCTTATTGGTACATTTTAGATACACATTATGATTACATTCAGCACTGAGAATTTGTACTTGTACATGGTATATTTTTATTCTCATTTTTTTCCCATTCCTCTGCCCTCCCTACAACCCCTGCCTCCTATATACATAAGGATATGTATTATTATTCTTCCTGGTTATCACAGAGGAAACCACTTTCCCTCACTGGTTTATTTCCTCCAAAATGTGCCTTAGAAATAGACTCTTTCATCCTTTTGGATGCATCTGTTTAACTTGTGAGGAACACATTGTTTGACTAGGAACTGAAATTTCATAGTGGCCAAAATGTATTGCCCAAGACAAAACTCTTATTACAGTTTTTTGTTTGTAAAATGAGATGAATTTTTTCTCTATTCTCGCTCCTTTTAAGAGGAAATGAACAATAACACAAATCTTTTAAGGAAAGTTAGTCATGTATTTAAATTCTAATTTATTATTTATAACCTTCCATTTTATATTTTTTAAATGTTTTTTATTGTTTTGCCATCTAAACATTTTTTTTTCTTCTTTAGTCTTATCTCAGTTTGTATGAGCTCTGTGATACAGATCTGGCTTCCACAAGTTTTAGTGCAGTTTTAGATTCTAGTAAGACTTGCCTTTAGCTTTACTTTCTTTAGGCAGATCTATTAATTTCCTATGGCTTTTGTTATTGTTGTTTCTTTCTGTATAGGATTCAGAGTGTTTTTTTAAAAAAAAATTTTCAATGAGACCAAAAATAAAGGCTTTCTAAAACTTGTTTTTGTCATATTGTGATAAAATATACTTTCTCATCTTACATATTGAACTTATTTCCTTCTGTAGTGTATAATATCTGGATATGATTTCATCTTTTTATATTTATGCATTTTTAAATGAAAGAGATTTCTTTTTACCTGATATTTGCCAAAAGAACAGCACGGATGGATTCTTCTTGAGTATTGTCAACATTCTCTTGTATGGTATTAGAACCCTTCCTCCAGAGCCAAAGTTGAAAAGCCAGATTGAGTAAATTTTCATTAGTGATCCAGCAACGTGGAGAAGGTTGACAGGGAACATCCAAGTGGGGAAATGTCCCTTCTGCTTGGTTTATTGTCTGTACACGCAGAGCTGCTGTTCCACTGGCCAGCTTTCCATAGCTGGTTTCTTTTCTCTCTGGCTTTCCCTCAAGAGTACTACTTGCCTGTGTCTGGCCTCCTTCCTGCACCGCCTGCCTGCTGTTTCAGGCAAAACCCTTCTTCATGGGGAAAATCAGATTCCTAACTCACTTCATCTACCAAAATAAGCTCCAGATGGATTAAAGATTTACATGTACAAAATAAAACTTTACAAGTACTTGAAGAAAATAGGGGAAAGCATTTATATTCCCTACAGAGAGGAATGTACTTAAGTCCAGTACAAGGACATATTAAATTACTGATAGTGTTAACTATTTAAAAAGTATTCAATGTCTGTATATATGAATGCTCATTCCATACACACTATCATATAATATATAAAATTGTAACATGAGTTGATGGTCAAAGAGAGCGCTTATATAAAATTAATTTTTTCAAATTCAAAAGGGTAATAAAAATCATGATAGAAAACCAACCAACATTAATGGATAATTCATAATAAAGAAAATATAAATGGCTAATAAGAACATAAAATAGTCTTTCAATCTTATTTGTAACAAAATAAATGTAAATATAAACAATTACATTTTATTTATTATATTAACAAATTAAACAAAAAGTAATATACTTTAGGATCTTCTATATAGGGTATCATGTCATCAGCCAATAATGACAGTTTAATTTCTTCCTTTCCTATCTTTATTCTTTTTATTTCTTTCTCTTTTTTAATTGCTGAGGCTTAGATGGTGAACTTTTATAGAAGTTACATCCACTGAGATAGATTTATCTCGTTTGTGTCTGTGCTATGTCACCATGTAGCAATTAATGTTTGTTTTCCCTCCCTCCCTCCCTTCTTTCCTTTTCCTTCCTTCCTTCCTTCCTTCCTTCCTTCCTTCCTTCCTTCCTTCCTTCCTTCCTTCCTTCCTTCCTCCCTCTCTCCCTCTTCCTTCCTTTGTGTTACCTATCATTTTTAAAAGTAAATTACTTTGCCTTAGGGTTATGAATATTTTTTCTTTAAATTATTTTTATTACCTTTACAAGTGATTCCTTAAGAACACTTTTGCTATTTATTTGACAAATGAGGGTATATGTGGGTGACTGTGTTTTGGTAGGCAACTTTTCTAAAGAAATTTCCAAAGGGTTTTTTTTCATTAGCTTGTTCCTCAATCAGAGAGGTGTGTTACTCAGAGTGTTACTGTCTGATGTGATAAAATGATGAGATGACCCTTTATTCATCACTTGTATAATCATCTCCCCTTGAAGGCCATTGGAACTCAGGACTTGCTGTTAGCCAAGAGAATATAGAAAAGTTGGTGGCAGAGTCACTTTGTGATCATGTTACATTACACAAATGTCCATACAGTCTCCTGATCCTGGCCTTAAAGAAGCAAACAGCATCAATTTGAGCTCATTGAGGTGAGGGATCTTTAACAGATGAGCAACAGGGTCCTAGGAGTACAAGGAAATTAATGAGCAAACTAAGTGAGTTTGGAAAGGACCCTTTCCCTGGTCAAACCTTCAAGTAAGATGGTAGGTCAGCAAACACCTGGACCTTAGCTTTAGGACTGGGCTAAGAATGCAGTCATTTGGTGCATACAAACTCTCAGATAATAAGCAGGTGTTTTTTAAGCTTCACATTGAAAATAAATATATATGATAGGTATTGTGTGTTTCATATGAACCATAGCTTCATGTTTTGTTAACGGTTAAAACCAATGCTTATTTTTTTTTCTATTTAACCATCACATCACCCCCCCACATTATATAAACCTACCGCCCTTTACCACAGTATCTACCATATATTCTTTTTGGGGGGGGGACAGGGTCTCACTATGTAGTTCAGGCTGGCCCTGAGCTCACTATGTAGCCCAGGACAGCCTCTCAGCAATCCTAATCGAGGTTTTTTTGAGGAATGTCTACACTGATCTCCACAGTGGTTGCACCAGTCTATATTCCCACCAACAGTCCAATGCCTATCTTTTTGTAAATATACCCTAAATTTTATATCTTTTGATTAAACAGAATAAATCCTCTTTCTGGTTAGGTCATTGTATTTTACATTTCCATGAAGTAGTTTGTTTCCTTACTTCTGAAAAACTGTACTAACTGTGTTCGACTTCAAGGAGTGGAGAGTCATGCAATAAACTTATTGTAAGGATTCAGAGGAAAAGTCTCAGGAAATGTATCTTCTACCTCTCTGCTTCTACATGATTGAATGCTGTCGTTGGACTCACTGGCTGTGTTACTAGTTATTTGATATTGTTTTAGTTCCTTTGTTATTTTGGGTCGCATGTATTGCCACCATGTCCGTAATTCACCTTTATGGTACACATTTTGCTGTGAGAGTAACATTTTAATGAATGTCTCTCTTTTTACCATTACTAAGTCTTTGGGAGAATAATGAGTTTCTGGCAGCTCAAAGCATTGGGCGGGCAGAGTGCCTGGGTAGACTGTTCATGAGCCACCATGGTCGAGATACCTTTGCTTGCCAACTACTCACCATGGCAAGAGGGAGGAGTAGAAGATACAGCCATCTAGAATGCAGGGATTATAGGCAGGAAGAGCACAGAAAGTGGAGGTTGTCTGGAGAAGTAGTGAGGGCTTCTGTATCATCCATCAGTTACCAAGCCGGTCTTTACCTGAAGAGCATCATCTTTTCAATTTGTCTCTATCCCCTGAGTATCAGGCAGCCTAGTTCTAAAGTAGTGAAAAGCAACGTAAATGGCTTAGGAAGCATCAGAATCCATAAACTCGAATGCATTTCTAATCAGAATTTTCATATTTGTCAGAATCCTGAAAGTGATACTTCTTTTCCTTACCCTCTGACTGTAATAGAGTATTGGAATTATATTTGGAAATGATGGTAGCATATAATGGAGGAACATCTCTGTAAATTATGTTAAGTAGGGGTTTACTTATAATGAAATGCAGAATCATGAAGGAATATGTTCATTTGTGGAGTAGTAAGTTCCTGTTGCATGGAACAAAAAGCTAAGTTCATGTTTACATGTTGTAGATGGATAGTTCTTTGTGGGCTCTATTGATTGAGTTTCTTTGGCTGATGACAGAGGTACAAAAGACTAGTTAATGAGAGATTTGATAGCAGGAATTCAATTTTTTAAAACTTAAATAACCACATCCATTTCTGTACATTGCCAGCCAACTCAGAGCCTAAATGGAATCCCCAATACTCTCATGAATCACTTGATTCATTCCTGAAAAGGGAAAAATAATTTTGGCTTGAATTAGGAGAAGGAAGAGAGTTATAATTCAGTCAGTGAAAGGCTTTATCAAATTTTGTTTCCTAGCCACAAAGATATACTAAGTTCACTTTGTACTCTGGGCAGCGCATGTCTTCTTGGCCAGTATCTGTGAGCAGAAACGGGGAGTTAGTTCACAAGGGTGGCCATCTCCGTGTGCATTTAGGGTGCAGAAGTACTACTGAGGGAGTGGAGGGAAGAGGGCTGGAAGGCTGGGGATCCCAGTGGAAAGTCACTGACTTTAGTGATTACCTCTGGCAAGCAGCCTAACCCGCTTAACTGTCTGTCAACAGCATCATAGAGACATTAATAAAAATGCTTTGTTATGTGGTGCTTCTGCCCAGCCAGGCATTGTGCTAAGAAGTTTGCATTCATTGTCTCCCTCACGCCTTGTGGAAGTCCTGTCTGGCGGATGTTGTCTTCATTGTGCTGATGAAAGGGAGGGCACAGCTTGATAAGTTGCTGCTAAGTTACACGAACGGGAACCTGTGCTGCTAACTCTTGTATCCCATGTCCTATCCTTATGACTGGTTAGAGTTTCAAGAGGAAAAGCAGAACATTTTGGTCAGTACTTAGTTTTTGGTAAGGTAGCTGAGATATCTCAGAAGTCACATGATATTTCAGATATCATGGAAGTTCACAGACTGCAAGGAGATCAGAGGAAAGCCCTAGGAAAGTCAGATGCTGATGTGAATTTTAAAGTATGGAAGGAGTTGACAAATGAGGAAAGTGGGGAAAGGATATTCTGGTGGGTGAGGAAGAGCATTCTGTGGAGGCTGTGATTGGGTAGCTGCCTCAAAAATATATAGTGATTACCTACTTTGTGCCAGGCACTGGAGACATGTTGAGACTCCAAAACAGTAGGCCTGGCCAATACCTTCATTAAACTTATCATCCAGCAACAGAGGACCATTTACAGTTACTTAGAAATAACTATAAGATTGCTGGGAATGAGAATTGCAGTGACTGCTTGCCACCAGGAGGCTGAGACCTGGCTAATGGGGTCAAAAACGTCTCATTAGATCAGTTTGGAACATGGCGAAGAAGGTCAGCCAAAGCTTGTCAACACTCCTAGGACTGCGTGTTAACCCTGAGTGTAGTTCACCCACAGGCGATGCCAGGTCCTTCCAAACAGTTTCAGAGAACTGCGACCTTCACCTTCGACCTTTGAGCCTTGTGTCCTTCGTTTCTCTAGAACTCTTTCCTTCAGCAAGTAAAGCCCCAGTGCTGGTTTGTTGACACCAAAGGGCCTCCCCAAATCTGTTGTCTATTACATTTGCCTTCAGATCAAGACCAGGCTTGAGTAACTCAAGGAACTGTTCACACTTTTTTTTTTTAAGCCCAGGAAGCCTGTGGAGCACAATTAAAATATGTTTAAATGCTTTCTAAACAGTATTAAAACATTGTTAAATTTATAATATAAACTAAGTGCAATGTGGTGAGACTGGGACTTAGGAGGAAATGTGTTGTGTGCTTCTCTGTTCGTATGTTGGTAGTGCTTTCTGAGTATTTCAAATAGGATATAATTCAATTTTTTAATAAACCAAGTATCAACTAGATTCTAGCATTTTTGAGTATTTAACATGTGGCAAGCACTATGCTAAAACTTACTCTATGTATTATTTTATTTAATCTTTTATAAAACCACTCAATACTTTGTACATGGAATCCTGTATGAAAACTCTTCTGGTCTTCTCACAGGTTAGCCTGTACCTTCTTGTCTGTCTCATTTTCCACTGTCCTTGAAGCCTTTCATACAGCTGGAAACATTCTGGCTATCTTGTGTGGTGTATTGACACAGCGGGTTTTCCATCTATGATGCAATATTTTCTCTTTGCATCAAAATTCTGAATATACAGTTGTTACCCCTTTAGTGAGTCCCAATAAGTCTGTATTTATTGTCATTTTGGGCATCTTCCTTGTGTGTGTGTATGGTCAAACCTGGTGTCTCATGCATTCTAACATAAATCATGATATCGGCAGTCAAGCAGATGCTCAGTGGATATTTGCTGAAAATAATAGTAGAAGCTTTAGGCAGCTTAGGTAGTTTATAACATTTAACTTAAGATGTTTTGTAATAGCAAAGTAATTGAAATAACTTCAGATGATTTGTTCTTCCTTCTTTGCCATTGTAGAGACTTAATCAGTTGTGAAAACAAATACCCCCTCTAAAACATAATCACTGATTCTTCACTTTGAAGCATTTCTGTGATTTAAGAAATGTTATATTATGTTTAAATAACGCAACTTCCAAAAAGCTGACTTTGTAGTTGTTTGCTCTGGCAGTTACTGAGCTTCTTTTTGGATGAATAGGCCTATGAGATGACTACTATATCATTTTATTATCAGTTTAAAATGGGTTTCCTGAGGCACAAGGAGGTTATATAGCTAAACTTGGGTTGCAGCAGCCAGCACCTGGCAGAGCTGACACCTGAATCCGTGTGTTTCTAGTCTTGACCCAAGTTCCCAACGCTTAACAGTTACCATAGAGTCATTGCTGCTCTTTAACACACAACCCTGGTAGGAATACCAGGATTCCCATATACTGTGACTGGTATCTGTGGGGAAACATTAATTAGTAATATATTATGTTGCATAATTAATATATCAATTATTAACAGTAATATTAACTACTGTTGATTTGTATCATATCTTGTAGTGAAGCCCAGGTCACAGAGTATTTTACAGAAAAAATTGATAATATTAACTGGGCAACAAACTTCTAAAATGTATTTATAAAGCAAATTGCCAAAAATTTTTGTATAATTTTTCTTAACATTATCTGTCTCTAAAAATAATTTAAAAACATCTTCCAAGTGGGTAACCATTGTTTTTAGTTCATTTTAGCTTTTTAAAAAAAAATGTTACTAAGTACACACTTGCCAGATTTCACTTAATCACATTTTTATGGTTCAGTCATTAATGTGCAGGGAAAAAATAGCTTAAATGGAAACACTGACATAAGCCGCACTGCCTCCAATGTATTGCTATCATAAAGTATCCATCTTCTATATGTGTAATGTTTTCATAGGATACTATTGAAAAAGGTAATGGAAAATTTATGTTGCAATGGAGAATTTGATTTTGTTTATAAATTTTTTAAACACTCCAACATACAGGATATATTTATAGCATCAAGGGGATTATTTGGAATTGAGGTTTATCATGAACTTTATGATATTTAAAGCCTATTTTACAATGAGCCATATATTAATTTTGCTCTTTGAAAATATTTGTTATGTGTCTTTCTTTGTGTTAAGAAGAGACAACTTAATTTTTTTTCAGTAGGAGAAAGATCTCAAGTTTTAGAATCTTGAAGATACCTGTTTATAACTTCTTTTTTCATAAATTATTTTTGACACCTACAGTTTAAACCATGAGCTGCTGTGGTGAGAGAGTGTGGAATGGTAGAAATAGTTGAGGTTGAAATAATCACCTGAAAGATTTCTCACCATCATTGTCATCATCATTGGCTTCACTGGCTTAAGGAGAGAAACTTGCTGATTTAGTTTTCATAAGAAAGGAAGTAAAATGTAGGGAACCAAAGTGATTGAGGTGGTGACAAGCCTACTTGGATATGTGTAATCCTGAGACATCATTTCTTTTTTATACGTTTGATATATGAGTGGGTATGTGGAAAGCAGAAATGAGTTAAATGATTTATTTGAAACTATAACCATTGACTTATCAGATCATCCTAGATATTAATTTGTGGCAATTGAGAAGAAATGAATACTTTTTTCCACCTTTTAAATTTTTATGAGATTTAAGGTGGTCTGCATGTAAGAGGTTTGCTAACTGAACTTTTTTTTTTTTTTTTTTTTTTTTTTTTTTGAGACAGGGTCTCACTTTGTAGTTCAGGCTGGCCCTGAGCTCACTATGTAGCCCAGGCAAGTCTCAAACTCAGCAATTCTCCTGCCTCTGCCTCTCGTGTGCTGGGATTACAGGTGTGAGCCACCACTCCCAGCACTGTGGTATGTGGTATTGATTGCTGATGGGCATGAGTCTCCACGCCCAGCATTGTATGTGGTTACCGGACATCGAACTCAGGACCTTGCCCTTGCAAGGCAGGCACCAGAACCACTGAGCTAACCCTCCGGCCCTCTAACTGATCTTTTTTAACTACAACCCAAGGGTTGTAGTTATAAACAATAAAATGGATATAATAATAGTGTCTTACTGATAAGGCAACTTGCAGGCATAAAAAGGTTTTTGCATAGTAAAGATTCAATACCTTTTATTAATGTTATCATGTGAATAGTGAATTAATGTAAGTTGTTTCAGGGCAAGATGGTAGAGCAGAGTTGCGGTCTTGGGTCCTTGTTCTGATTTCGTACTTAACAGTCATTCAGCTAAGCTAATATACTCTCTGAGGACTGATTTCCTTATGAGCAAAGTGGGATAATTACATATGTTTTGCAGGCTTGTTGGAAGAATGAGATTATGTATGTAAATTACTAAGCTTACAGTCAGACCCAATGGTAGGTGTTCGATGAATAGGTACCATTATGATTATTTACAGAAAACACAGTAATAATTAGATTGAGTGCCTGAGGAGCTTATGACTGTAGAAAATAGCATGACTTTATTCAACAACATAAAGAAAAAAGTCAGTGTTCTCAGAGACCCCTGTAGCTGAACATTACCTCTCAGCCAAAAGAAATATATTATGGTGTAAGTGGTTGTAAATGCTATGTTCTATTTATACATGATGAAGGTGCTGGGGACTGTGGAGCCACATTTTAAATATCACGTGTGAGGGCTTTCTTGTTTCTTACCTTGTAAAATGCCCTCATTTTAAATGTCTCTAAGTGTATGTAAACTTTTATAAAATAGCCCCAAACTCTCATAATAAAACAAGAAAAGATCTTCCAGACCAGGCTATTTTCCTTCTTTTTCACTGTTTTTATTACAATCCTCCTATCAGGAATTTATGTTTGATCTTAAAGTCACAGAATTTTATAGCCGGAAGGGACCAGTCTGATATGTATATTTATGCATGAGTCAATTTTGACCTGACAAGTTTAAGTGATTTGCCCAAGGCAAATAGTAAACCAGTGGTAGAATCCTGTTCTTTTGTCTTCAAGCCAGAACACTGAAGAAAGAAAAATGAAAATGAATCCAGGCAAAAATTGAAGGTTTTTTAAAATTTAGGAAAAACGACATTGAGGTTCCAGAAAGTGACCTTCAGCACAATGGCAAGGAAAGATTAGTAGTACCTGGTACTGGGGACTCTATGCTGGTACTTGTGAAATTGTCTGAGTGGATCCCTAAATCATTATATAAGATATTACATACAATATACATTATATTGTGATCTCAGTTATGTTCATATAATAATTTACCAAGGATGTCATATTGAGCCAGAAGAGCAAACATGTAGGTTTCCAACAAGTAGGGTAAAAGATTCAGGGTCAGAAAAACACTAGTATCTAATTCTACTAATGAATGCTTGAGGAAATTGCTTCTCTTTCAATGTGCCTGGTTCCTGAATATAGTAAATTTATAATGACACAAATATTTTATGATTGTGCTCATCCTCAAGTTAATTCAGAAGATAAATTTAGCATTGTTTTGGGCACACACTGTATACCTGTTCTTTTTTTTCTCCTCTTGACAATTTATTTTAAGTTTTTAGTTGATTTTATTGCTACCTTTTATAATAATTCCAGGGGATCAATCTCTTTGCAGTAAAAGATTTGAAACAGGGCCAGAGAATCTAGCTCAGTTATTCCAGCGCCTGCCCAGCAAGCACAAGATCCCTGGTTCCATCCTGGGAACAATACTGGGCATGGTGACTCATGCCCACCAGTAATCAGTACCACATACCACAGTGCTGGGCGTGGTGGCTCACACCTGTCATCCCAGCATTTGGGAGGCAGAGGCAGAAGAATTGCTGTGAGTTTGAGGTTTGCTTAGGCTACAATAGTAAACTCAGGGCTAGCCTGAGCTCCAAAGCAAGACCCTGACTCAAAAAAAGAAAAAAAAAAAAAGGGCCGGAGTATTAGCTCAGAGGTTCCGGCGCCTTGCCTCACAAGCGCAAGCGCAAGCGCAAGGTCCTGAGTTCAATCCCCGAAAACCACATACAATGCTGGGCGTGGAGACTCACGCCCACCAGCCATCAATACCACATACCACAGTGCCGGGTGTGGTGGCTCACGCCTGTCATCCCAGCACTCGGGAGGCAGAGGCAGGAGGATTGCTGAGTACCAGGCTTCCCTGGGCTGCATAGTGAGCTCAGGGCCAGCCTGAACTACAAAGCGACACCCTGTCTCAAAAAAAAAAAAAAAAAAAAAATTGAAACAGTAAATGAAATGTTAATGTGGAGAAGGGACTGAAAGAATGTACTAAGTTTCTAGAGTCTTAGCTAAATCACTCTAATTTAGGATAATATTCTAGTCTGAACAGTTAACAAGGATAGTGACTAGAGAAACTTGAGACAGAAAGCTCTTCCATGAGTTGGCTGGTAGAGTGAGCATTTGGTACTAGGGACTGCAGCAAAGCAACTCTTACAACTCACAGTGTGCACGAATGAGCTGGGTCTGTCTGTCTGTCTCTATCTGTATCAGCTGCAGCAGGCTCTAAGAAAACAAGGAGTACACTCATCTCTTTGAGATCATCTTTTCAATTCTTTTGGGTAAATGTTCAGAAGTGGAATTGTTAGATCATTTTATTCTTCATTTATTAAATAAAATATGTAAAAATTAAAAATTTTGTCTTAACTTTCATATTGTCTTCATTAGTACCCACTTACAATTCACAAAGGATTCCAACTTCTGCACAGTTTTGTTAACACTTATTTTCTTCTTTCTCATTCCCACACTCTCCTCCTCCCTTCATATTTTTCGTGGTTTTGATTTATATTGGTCTGATGATTAATAAACCTGTCGGTTATTTGTCTTGTTTGGAAAAACATTTACTGAAGGTTTGTGCTCATTTAAAAAATCAGGTCACTTTTGTGTTACTGAGTTTTAGGAGTTCCTTCTATATTTTGGCACTTAACCTCTTACCACAGATTTGGCTTTCAAGTATTTTCTCTTAAATCTTAGGTACATTTTTTTTTAAACCACATTGTTTCCTTGACTGCACAGAGGATTTTTGTTTTGATGTGACTCCTCTTACCTATTTTTGCTTCTGTTGCCTGTGCTTTTAGTAGTAAATCCAAGAAATCATTGTCAAGACTAATGTTGTGAAGTTTTTCCACTATATTTTCTTCTAGGAGCTTTATAGTTTTAGGTCTTTAATCTGTTTTGAGTTAATATTTTCATTTATTGTTAGTGTATTCTTTTGCATGTGGCTGTTCAGTTTCCTAAATACCATTTGTTAAAAAAGATTGTCATTTCTCCACTGTGTAGTCATGTAGGCATGCTTAGCAAAGATCATTTGGTCAAACAAGTTTGGGTTCACTTCTTTAGCTCTCTATTTTTGGTTAGTGGTTTACATGTTTACCTTTATGCCAGTATCATACTGTTTTAATTACCATGTATCTCATTCTAATATGTTTTGGAGTCAGAAGGTGAGGCCACTAGCTTTTTTCTTGTTTTAGCTGTTTGAAGTCCTTTGTGGCTCCTCATGAGTATTAGAAATTTTCTTATATTTCTGCAAAAAAAATAGCAGTAAATTTGTGTGTTGTGTGTGTACACACGTGTGTGTGTGTGCACGCGCATGCAAATTGTGTGTATTTGTGATTCTAAGGATCAAACTTAGGGCATTTGCAATGAGCTATATTCCCAACCCTTTTAATCTTTAATTTTGTTTTGAACAGGTTCTTGCTAAGTCACTAAATTGTCCAGGTTGGGTTTGAATTTTCAATCATCCTGCTCTTACCACTCAGAAATGCTGGGATTACAGGTGTGTGCTGTCAGGCCCAGCTAGAAGTAGAATTTTGTTTTTCTTTTTTTTGAGACAGGGTCTTGTTTTGTAGTTCAGGCTGGCCCTGAGCTCACTATGGAACAAGGAAGCCTCAAAATTGGCAATCATCCTGCCTTAGCCTCTTGAGTGCTGGGATTACAGGCATGAGCCACCATGCCCAGCACTGTGGTATGTGGTACTGATTGCTTGTGGGGGTGAGTCACCACACCCAGGATTGTCATGTGTGGTTACCAGGGATTGAAACAGAGACCTTGTGCTTGCTATGCAGGTGTCAGAACCACTGAGCTAATTCTCTGGCCCTAGCAGTGAAATTTTGATAGAGATTAAATTTAATCTATTAATTGCCTTGGGTAGTATGGACATTTTATCAATATTAAGATTTTAAGTGCTTGATCATGGGATGTCTCTCCACTTATTTTTGTTTTCCTTAATTTCATGTAGAAAGATTTTACCTCTTCAGCTAAATTTATTCCTACTGTAATCCATTTGCTACTATTGTAAGTGAAATTGTTTCTGATCTCACTTTTAGATAGCTCACTGTTAGTATATAAAATACAAATCATTTTCATACATTGATTTTTGTATCTTGAAACTGATGAATTTTAAAAAGTTAGTTCGAATAGTTTTTTGTGTGTAAAATCTTTAGAGTTCTCTATATATACGATCATCCTGTCAGTGAAAAATGTAATTTTGTTTCTTCATTTCCAATTTGTATGACTTCTATTTATTTATTTATTTTTTTGAGACAGGGTCTCGCTTTGTAGTTCAGGCTGGCCCTGAGCTCACTATGTAGCCCAGGCAAGCCTCAAACTCAGCAATCCTCCTGTCTCTGCCTCCCGAGTGCTGGGATGACAAGCATGAGCCACCACGCCCGGCACTGTGGTCTGTGGTACTGATTGCTGGTGGGCATGAGTCACCACATCCAGCATGGTATGTGGTTACTGGGGATCAAACTCAGGACCTTGCACTTACGAGGCAGGCGCCGGACCCACTGAGCTAAATCTCCGGCACGACTTTTATTTCTTTTTATTGATGAATTGCTTTGGTAAATCATCTGCTTCTGTGTCAAGTAAAAGTGTCAAGAGTAGGTATCTTTGCTTTTTTTCCTGATCTTCAGGGTAAAGTTTTCAGATTTTCATTGTTTTTTGTTACTTGTAGGCTTTTTATATATGACCTTTATTTTGCTGAGATAAATTCTTCTATTCCTAATTTGTTGAACTGATTAAACTACTATGTTTAATAAAAGAAGGTATTGAATTTTGTCAATTTTTCTACACCCATTGAAATGGTAATTTTGTCTATTAGTGTGGAATACCACATTGATTTTCATCTGTTGACTCATCTTTGCATCTCTAGAATCATATTTTTCATGGTATATGATCTTTTTAATGTATTATTGAGTTTTGACTGCTAATATCTTGTTGAGATGTTTGCATGTACCTTCATTAGGTATAGTGGTATGTAGTTTCTTTTCTGGTGGTCTTTTTCTGGCATCATTATTCTGGTAATGTTAGTTTCATGAAATGAAGTGTTTTCACCTCTTCAACTTTAAGAAGAATTTGAAGAGTATTGGAAACAGTTCTTTGGATGTTTGATAGAGTTCATAATTTTTTATTACTGATTCAATCTCCTTATTTCTTATTGCTCTGTATAAATGTTTTTTTCATGATTCAGTGTTTCTATGAATTTGTTCATTTCTTCAGGTAATCCAATTTGTGGGGAATGTTTCATTGGAGTCTGATAACCCTTTTTTTTTTTTTTTTTTGAGACAGGGTCTCACTTTGTAGTTCAGGCTGGCCCTGAGCTCACTATGTAGGCCAGGCAAGCCTCGAACTCAGCAATCCTCCTGCCTCTGCCTCCCGAGTGCTGGGATTACAGGCGTGAGCCACCACGCCTGGCACCTGATAACCCTTTTTACATTTGTGATGTCAGTTATAATATCTATTCTCTAATTTGTGAGTTCATTTGTTTGAATCTTTTTTTTTTTTGATTAGCAGATAAGATTTGTCAGTTTTACCATTTCAAAAACTAAGCCAGGGGCTGGAGATTTAGCTCAGTGGTTCCAGCTTCTGCCTAGGAAGCACAAGGTCCCTGGTTTGATTCCTGGTAACCACATACAACAATCTTGGGTTGACTCACATCCATCAGCAATCAGTACCACAATCCACAGTGCTGGGCATGGTGGCTCACGCCTGTAATCCCAGCACTCAGGAGGATGAGGCAGGATGATTGCTGAGTATGAGGCTTGACTGGGTTCCATAGTGAGCTCAGGGCCAGCCTGAACTACAAAGGAAGGCCCTGTCTCAAAACAAAACAAAGCATAACAAAAACTAAACCTGAGTTTATTTTCCCCCTGTAGTTTTTTATTCCCTATTTCAT
>PVIC010007903.1:37476-49722 GCA_004025085.1 Thryonomys swinderianus | reverse complement strand
CACAATTAAAAGTATACAAGGAAAACATCTACTAAAAGGAGCGATAAACCAGTAATTGCTTTCAGAATTTCTTGGGCTGCTATGACACAGCCCACTACACTCCATCCACCAGTGCCTCTGGCCCAGAACTGAGGGCTTAGTGGGGACCTTGAAAAACTCGAATTTTCTTCTCCTGGAAGCTGTATTCCTTTAGGAAGGGGCAGGCATATAAAAGGGAAACAAACATACAGAAGAATTTCCCAAGATGTTACATGCCCGTAGGTGAAAGCGAGTGGCTAGCAGGAAAAAGGTAGCAACTCGCCTTCGATTTACGGCCGGGGGGTCTGAGGAGACATCTGAGCGCTCTCCTCTCTTGGCCTGAGCCTTTCTGCTCCCTCCGCCTCCTCCTGTCTCGGCACCAGACCCCCTCGCGTCTGCCTCCGACTCCCAGTGCGCGGCTTCTCCTGGCTGAGCCCCAGAACTGAGTTAACAGTCAGGTGTCCTGGATTACAGTCACAGAGCCACGCCATTCCTCCTCCTCCGGCCCTCCCTCCAGCTCTGCTCTTCCCCCATCACTGCCACGGGAAATACACGATTCCTGGCACTGCCGCCTGCTTACAGCCTTAGGCTGTTTGAACGAGCTGTTTACTTCCGGTCTGTTAACCGAGTGCCACTCATTGTCCCGGACCCTGAGTTTCCCCCTGACTACCCCAAAGGGAGCGGCTCCCTCCTCGGCGCTCTCCCAGCTCTTGGCTTGTATCCCGTCTCTCTGGCCACGCGGCTCGGCAGGGACTTTGTTTTCTGGCCAGTGTCCTCCATGGTACACCGTGTAGCTGTCATGTTTTTTCTTTGCATCTATAGTGTCTAACAGTGTTCTTTGTAGTATAATCATTGTGCTGTTTGCTGCTTCTGAGTTGCTACCATATTCCGAGCTCTGCTAGGCACTTTACATGAATCTCTAAACATTATTGTGCTGATTTTACATACAGAAAAATGGAGCTCCAAAAGACTGAGGAACTTGTCCAAGTTAGCCGAACTGGTCAGTGGCAGACCTGGCATCCTCCATCTGTCAGAGCCTGTGCTTTTCCACTGCATGGCGCCATCTTCCTGGGGATACCTTCCTGAAATACTTAATGAAAAAATGTGTTCCAGTACTGAAGAATTCCCACTGTAGCCACATAATGTACCAAAGGAAGGTTGATGGTAATAACTACTCCTCAGTCCTAGCACAAGCATCATCATTTCAAAACCCAGATCAAATGAAGTCCTGGGGAGTTAGTTAGGAGACACTAGTTTTAAAAATGTCTGCTATTCCCTCTTTCTTCTCAGTTTTTGGTTATGGTTGACATTCCTGGAAATGAAAAGGAAAATGAAGAGTTTAATGAGAGATTGGCAGTTGGTAACATGCTTGACCACAAATAATTCTGTGTTACTGGGGCTTCATGGGCTCGTCTAACAACTCCCAACTTGATAATTTTTGTTTGTTGGTTTATTTCCAACCTGTTAAATTTTTTTTTTTTTTTTTGAGACAGGGTCTCACTTTGTAGTTCAGGCTGGCCCTGAGCTCACTATGTAGCCCAGGGAAGCCTCAAACTCAGCAATCCTCCCGAGTGCTGGGATGACAGGCATGAGCCACCGCACCTGGCACTGTGGTATGTGGTATTGATGGCTGGTGGGCATGAGTCACCACGCCCAGCATTGTATGTGGTTACCAGGGATTGAACGCAGGACCTTACACTTGTGAGGCAGGCACCAAAACCACTGAGCTAAATCTCCAGCCCCTCCAACCTGGCAATTTTAACAAATGGAACACTGCTCTGTTTCATTCAACAGATGCTTGTTTCTAGCCTTGGGATTGCCCAGAGTTGAACAGTTATCTGGGCAGAAATGAAGTGTATTAACCTTTCGCTGTGAAAGACACGAACATCTATGAGCTATGCTTTCCTAAACAGAGATACAGATGCCATCTCAGTCCTACAGAGAGAGGGTCCACATGTTCAGAGTTTGGGCCTGGTGTAGTAACACACTGCATTTGGAGTGTAGAATCATGTTATTTTAGATACTATATTTAGTGTTACAATGTTGTCTCCCGATTAAATAATAATTAAAATTGAAGTGTCCATACTAAATGTTCTAATGAATGTTTCTCTGTGAACTTATACCCTGGCACTTGTTAAATATAACTAATTCTCGCACCTTATCTTGAAGAGGCTGTGTACTGCAGTGGTAAGGTGTGGTCCTCACCCTGAGACTGTGCCAGGCCTGGGGAGGCATCACCAGGCTGGAAACACAACTCACCTGAGCCATCTCATTACCACAGAGAGCCAGACTAGATATGGATTGCGAATCCCTTATCTGAAAAACTTGGGACCAGGATTGGGATTTCAGTATTCTGGATTATTTGTATATACATAATTAGATATGTTGAGGATGAGACCCAAGTCTAAACATGAAATTCTTTTGTTTCTTGTATACCCTACACTCATAGTCTAAGGGAATTTTTTTTTTTTATTTGAGACAGGATCTCATTTTGTAGTTCAGGCTGGCTCTGAGCTCACTATGTAGCCCAGGCAAGCCTTGAACTCAGCAATCCTCCTGTCTCTGCCTCCCAAGTGCTGGGATTACAGGCGTGTGCCACCGCGCCCGGCCTAAGGGAATTTTATACAGCGTTAGTGCACATACATTCTGACTAGGTCCTACACCTGAGGTCAGGCATGGAATTTTCTACCTGGGGCATCATGTCAGCACTCAGAAAGTCTTCGATTTTAAAGCCTTTGCATTAGAGATGCTCACACTCCACAGTCTAGTAACCTTTTATCAATGAAAGTAATTCTTTCATTCAAAAATCACATACTAGACACCTTCTTTAGGCCAGTTGTCTTAGGCGACATTGAGGATAGGATTAACACAGCACAAGCAAACTCCCTGCTGTGGTGTGCGTTCTGTAGAGAAAAAAATCAGCAGGGAAGAGGAACAAGGATGTACTGGGGAAAAGAGGCTGCTGTTTTAAACAGGGATGTCGGAGAAAGTGAGTTTTAATCACAGGCCCAGAAGAGGTGAGAGGGCAAACTCGATAGGAATCTGGGGGAGGAACATTCCAGGCAAAGGCCGCATCGGAGTCAGAGACCCTGAGCAGGAACATGCTGGGCAAGTTCGGGGACAGCAAGGGCCTGAGTGAGGGAAGGATCTCAGGTCAGAAGTAACAGGGACCTTTAATAAATATGTGAAAAAAGTTCAGTACCTTAGGCTGTTAGAAAAGTGTAAATTAAAACAACACTGAGATCCCATCTTACTCCTAAAAGAAATCAAATCAGTGCTGGCAGGTTAGCAGAGAAAAAGAAACCATTTTACATTGTTGGTGGGAGTGTAAAGTAATACAACCCCTATGGAGAGCATTATAGAGAGTCCTCCAAAACTGAATTCCACTCACCCAAGTTGTTCCCATTCTAGCTGCCTTCCCCAGAAGAGCAAAAGCCATCATACTGTGGTGATACAGCCACACCCATGTTTATAGCAGCACAACCCCTAATAGCTATATCTTGGAAGTGGTTTGTATGCCTAACAAGACATGAACAGATAAAGAAAGTGTGGTGTTTATACACAATGGAGTACTACTCTGCCATAAAAGAATAAGCTGGAGCCATCTGTAGGGAAATGGGTGACCTTGACACCATAGTGTAAATGAAATAAGCCAGACACACAAGCTTAAGTATCACACAGTCTCTCTTACATGAGAGACCTAAAATATAAATAAGTTGAAGAGAAAAATAAAAGATAATAGGAAATAGGGAGATCTTTTGCAAAAGAGCAGAAGACTGAGTTATAGAGGGAAGGATGAGGGAGAGGAGGGAAAAGGGATGAAAAAAGGAGGAAGATGCGTTATGTACATGTACCAACCCCCCACAATGAGTGTAATCATGTGCCGAAAACATGTACTAATACAAATTTTTAAAATTTTAAAAAGAAAATACAGGGCTTTGTAGGTAATTGTAAGCTTCTGCGTTTTAGTAAATTAGATCTAAAAGGATTACTTTGGCTGCTATGTTATTCAGTTTTTCCACTGGTAAAGCATAGTACTTGAGGCTAGATAACTTTACACAGAAGAGAATTAGCTCATAGTCGTAGAGGCTCAAGGGCCCGCGCCCGGTGACGGCCTTTCTGGTGCAGTCCCGCGGCTACCCGGGGCCTCACAGGGCTAGAGTCAGAGCGTGCACGAAATTCTAGGCTTGCTCCCTCTTAGCATGTCACCAGCATCCGTGGGGCCTCCACCCTAGCACCTAATCTGATGATAATTAGGGCCCAGAGGTCCCACCTTTGAACTCCATAGTTGGATTCAGTTTCTATAGTCTTAATCCCTCATGAGTGAGATTAAATTACAAAGCACACACCCTTGGGGCCACTCAAACCCTGTCCAAACCACAGCAGCTGCTCCTTGAGGACAGATGAGGAGAAGGAGCAAATGTGGAGCCGGAGCTCTCCGGAGAGACTGGCACTGGTGATGGTAGGGCCAGGATGGCGCCAGCGGCTGTGCGGAGATGTGGTTGAATGCTGGACGTTTCTTTCTGGGTTGTTTTTTTGGGCGTCAAGAGGAATCTGGAACGAGTCTGCAGTGTTTGGTCTGAGCGGCGGAAAGACATAAGGTGCTGTTTAATAAAATGGGAAAGACGCAGGAAGATCTGGTCTGCGGGGAAAGTCGGAGTGCCCCGAGGTGTTGTTCAGGGCGCCTCCTAGAAGTCAAAGATACGGACTGGGGCTGGGCTGATGCACAAGTTGTGGAGAACAGGGGAAGCAAGGGGCCAGGCCGTTAAAGGGAAGGAGCGCGGAACCCACAGCGCAGGCTCAGATCCCAGGGCCTCTCTCTACACCTGAACAGGCCTGTTTCCCCTCCGTGACACGGGTTGGTGTGAGTTACGCTGCAGGACGACGGGGAGGGTTAACGGAGGCCGCGCTCATGCAGCGCTGCGCACGGTCCAGGACAGGGCATGGGCGCTGCTCGCTTCTCTTGCACCTCGCTCATGGCACTGGACTCTAGGTGGCGCTGTGACCGGCAGTGCGCGTCGGGAAAGGTCCGGAATGTGAGCGTGCAGAGGCAGAACTCCATCCTGCAAACGCTGGGAGACCTTTCCTTGGCAGTTTCTGAGTAAAGAGCGATAGAAATTACGTTGGTGTGATTAGGTGGTTTGGACAGAAGTGGGGTGTGCCTAGTAGGGGAGGGAGCTGGAGAGCGTGTTATAAGGAGACCGGGAGGGGCTAAGTACATCTGAGTGGTGCGCGGGGCTCTCCGGAGCCAGAGCGCGAGTCCCCGAGGCCGCTCAGGGCGTACACATCAGCTCTGGTCCCAAGGGCACAGCAAGCCCCCTGCGACCTCACCGCGATCACCGCTTTGCCGTGGCAGAGGCCTGACCCCGAGCCCCGCGTGGAGCGCACGCCAGGATCGCTCCCGTGCAGCGGAGCAGCAAAAGCCTCCAGCCCGGCTGTTGGCACGGACGCGCGCTTCTCTCCAGACTCGAATCTCGATTCCCTTTGCTGAAACCCCTTGGGCATCCGTGAGCCATGGTCCCGCTTTCCGTTTAACACTAGCGGTGGCCAAGCTGCGAGTTCCCTTGTGTAGGAAAGGAGGTGTGAGAATGGAGACTCGGGGAGACCACTGTGGGCCCATCTCACCTCTGTGCACACGCTCCACACGGGTGAGGGGGAGGAGGCTGGGCCAGAGCAGGAGAGCAGGGCTGCTTCTTGGAGGACCGAACAGAAAGAGGCCAGTTACCCGCAGTGGGAGTTTTTCCGACCACCGCAGATTGGACTGTGCCATTTCTTGAGACGGCTCTGTCCCGCAGGTGTGTCTCTGTGGGCAGATGTGTGTTAAGAATTTTGAATGTGATGTCATTTAAACGTCAAGAGATTTCTCATTCAGAGTTGGATGTGGGAATCCAAATTATTTGCACCAGAAACTCTGGTCTAGCCTTCTTCAGAGAGCCATCAATAGTGGCTACAGGGTCCAAAATGCCGTGGACCCACCAGCATTACCTCTGCCTTTTCCCCACTGGCCTCGCATGTGAGTCCACAAGCCCAGTGTTAAAGTCAGATCAGACTGAGCAACCAGTGATGTCAAAGGAGTTGCTGGCTAGATGTGTGTCTAACGGGGAAATAAACTGAGAAGAAAGTTCTAGAGAAGTTGGAGACAAAAGAATGTTCCATAGCTGTCTAGACAGCAGTGATGAGGGGCTGAGGCTCACTTCATTATGGACACTTCTTCTATTGTAGGTGGGCAAGTTCATGCTCATCAAGGGCCCTTCCCTTGGCAACCAGCTCATGCTGCCTGGCCGCCTGAACTCTATGCAGAAAGCCTGTTCAGGACCTCTGTGAACTGCGTCTGGGTCCATCCTGCATCTAATCTCCAGCTCCCATTAGCAGTGAACACACAGACCCAGCAATTTTGTAGCAAAGGGTTTCACTTTGTCTTCTCATGCTTCCTCCTTCTCAAAAAAGACAGAGGCAGAGATTCAAGCACAGCCCACGTGACTTAAAGACTGACTTGTCTCTGCTGGCTTTGATAAAGAAGCTCAGAAGCATCGTTCTTTCTGAGAACACTGATTTCCAGAGCTGCACATTAGAGCAAACGGCAATCCAGGGTTTGTGGTTTAGATGAAAAATGGTTTTCTGTGTTCCTCCTCGTGTTCATCCTTCAAGCTCATGGCCATCAGCACCTGAGAGTACTTGTCCTCAGGATGACTAAAAGGGACCATAAATCCTGCTCGCTTTGAACACAGCCCAGGGTTCATCAGATGTTCCTGTGTTGGCCAGCGCTAATCAGCTCTTCCCTGTCCTTCCCTCTCGTGTGCCTGTAAATCAAGAGGCCCAGTTTTAGTCACTGCAAAAGAGACAATTAGTAAGTATAAGCTGCTACCTTCATATGTCACTCTGTGTCTAAGATTCAAGCTGAGCTGAGAAGCCAGGTAACTCGGTATAAAAGAGCTTTTCTTTCTTTCTTTTGTTCAAACAAAGCTTACGAGAACCAGGTTTCAGTGTAGATTCTGTACCTTTTCCGGCTCTCATGAGGATAGACATGCTATAACACCAAAAGAAAAGCTGTTTCGCCCATTTTGTGGAGTTTTTCTTTCCTGACTCAAAAATATGTCTTCAGCACCCAGGGAATTTGAAACAGTACATTTCTTAATGGGGTGGCCTTGGATTCAGGTTGTCTTACCCTCCTCGGCAGTAAGACCACAGAGTAAGGTGTCACTTTATCCCACTGCGATAGGCCACATCCCACCCACCCACCGCTCCCTTCACTCTCCTGCCCCTGCCACCAGGAAAGCCCTGCCTGTGCCTTTGCCAGCTGTTTGTCCAATTGAAACATTAATTTCCTGCTCTGGCAGGACTCTTAGTTAACGTCCTGCTCCCCACCCCCCAAGAATAACTCCACAAACCAATTAAATAGCCTAGAAACTTTCTTCACATTCATTCCTGACCAAATGTTACAGGCCTGCTTGGATGTGTTTCTCTCGTGTATTTATGACTTTGGAGCTACTCAAATGCACGCTGGCTTGTGTTTTTTCCACTACTCTGCCTTTCTTCCAATTTTTTAATTTCCCATATCATCTTTCCTATTTGTAAGCAGGACGAATAGAAGCTGAAGTAGCCAATCAGAATGTGAAAACTTCACCAGTTCCAACCAGGAATTTGAGCTTTTCCTGTGAGACTAGCATAACGGGGCTTATACTGGCCTTTTTCCTCTTCTAGAAGATGAGAGTATAAGGTGGTATAAACCTACACCTTTTATACTAATGTTAAAACCACATTTCATCAAATCTAAGATGCCACTGATAATATAAGACACATCATACTGTATGTACCAATAAGAAGAGGAAATTTAAAGGTGTTGTGTCTGTTAATCCCAAAACGCCTTTGAAGATGGCTCTATATGACTGGATTGGTCACAGCAGACCTATGTGGCTTTGAAATTGATTCAGGCAATTTTGGCAACTTCTTCTGCTCTGGGTTGCATTGCTTAGTGTAAAACAGACAGTCCTTTTTACAGATTTTAGCCACAAAATGTAATTCTGTTTTTTTATCTCAGGGGTATGTATTTATGCAAATAAAATATTTGCTTATTCCTTTGCAAGAAAATATGGAAGTATGGACATTCCTCTGAGGATATTTGTTTCATCCGTATCAAATTTATGCCCCGCTCCTTTCTTTTTGAGGCTCTTTCAGCAGTCATGTTTCATTTCAATACTGAATCACGATGCAATTTTTTCTAAGACATTTCAGTGGCAATTGAACTTGGCACTGTAGTACTCCGAGGGCATCCACTGTAGTACACAGTGGTAGCTACAACAGTGCTGGCCATACTCAGGCAGTGGTACTATTATCATGTCTGTTGCTGCTGGCCACAGAAGTTGTTTAACCTCATCTCTACATGTGCTTCCTGGTCTCAGACATGTTAATGTTTGAAATAGTGAGCCTCTGAAGACAGATGCATGGAAGGAACAGCTACAAGCTACTATCCAGGTAGCAAAGTACTACACTCTTGAGAACACTTAATGCCAACCAAACCTTATACCAGTTATTATGTCCAGATTTAACAATTTAACCAGATATATAAAATTACTTAGACTCCCCAGATAGTTAAATTTTAAGCCCAAGAGTCTAATCTAGACCATAGGCCCTTCCTTTCTGCCAGATCTGTGGTACTATAGGCAATATAAATACTGTAGGCACTATAAATCAAGGGCATATCAAATATAGGCTGACATTTGGGTAGAGGCCTTATTGGACAAAGTATTATTTATTTTTAGTTCATGTTTTAACAGTTAATATTTACATTCCTTGTGTGAAGTGAGTATATTTACATAATAGATCTTAATTCTTTTTTTTTTTTTTTTTTTTTTAATGAGACAGGGTCTTGCTAGGTAGTTCAGGCTGGCCCTGAGCTCACTCTGTAGCCCAGGCAAGCCTGGAACTCAGCAATCCTCCTGTCTCTGCCTCCCGAGTGCTGGGATGACAGGCGTGAGCCACCATGCCCGGCACTGTGGTATGCGGTATTGATTGCTGGTGGGCGTGAGTCTCCACGCCCAGCATTGTATGTGGTTACCGGGGATCGAACTCAGGACCTTGCGCTTGATCTTAATTCTTATAATTTTCATTTCCTTTCAAGAAAGTGAAATATCACTCCAAACAGGTTCTGAAAGCTTTGTTTACTATAGCTCAATCATATAAGATTTGATGTAGTGAATGGATAAGAGCAACATATAGCCAGTACATTTACTATGCAAAAACAGACATTTCTTAAAGGAACTCATGAGTTGATTATTTTTACAACTACCAGAGCTGGCTAGCCTCCCCACATCGTCACGCCCTGACAAAACCTTGCCTGTGAGCTCAGATGATCACCCAGTGGCGATGAAATTGCACTGATGGAAAAATGTGGTACTGGATCAGCTCAGATTTTAATCTCCTAACCCTTGGGCACAGTCTTTCCCTGCTGCACCAATGACCGCCCTTAAAGACAAAGTTTGTAAAATGGTTGTTTTGTAAAATGGGTGATAAATGAACATAAATAAATACGTTATTGTTAAGACCTGCGAGAGCTGTTTTTCCTGTCCTGATGCTGGAAGATGACATTTTCCATGGCTCTGGTTTCTCTGAGGAGCCAGGGGCCTTCCGGAGCAGTGCAGAGGCAGGCAGACGCCACTGAGCCTGCCGCAGAGAAGAGAGATGCCGACTAAACGCCTGTGGCTTTGTGGCAACGATGATTTTGTTCCGTGGACAGTTAAATATGGAATCTGGGAGGAGTTTTATATTTTTGTCCAGTTCCGTGGGAACAAAACCTAAAAGAAAGGAGAGTGTGATTTGAGAGCCTTCATGGTCAAAGTAAACACCAGCAAGAAACAATTACTGAGTCCAGACAGTTAAAGATCACCAGCCTAGGGCCAGAGGGTTAGCTCAGTGGTTCCGGTGCCTGACTCGCAAGCACAAGGTCCTGAATTCGATCCCCGGTAACCACATAGAATGCTGGGCGTGGAGACTCACACCCACCAACAATCAACACCGCATACCACAATGCCGGACGTGGTGGCTCATGCCTGTCATCCCAGCACTCGGGAGGCAGAGGCAGGAGGATTGCTGAGTTCCAGGCTTGTCTGGACTACATAGTGAGCTCAGGGCCAGCCTGAACTACAAAGCGAGACCCTGTTTCAAAAGCAAAAAAAAAAAAAAAAAAAAAAGATCACCAGCCTCAAGCCTTAGTCACATAGATACCAAAACTTTCATAGATTTGTGTGCCACCAGCCTGTGGAGAGACTGCATAAGGAGAATACAGGTATCTTTTAAAAAAAAAAAACAACTGTACTCAAGTCATAAATTCACTTGGTTTTAGCAAGTATATATTGAGTAGCTCCGGCGAAAGGGAAGGGAGGACTTAGGCAGGCAGGTGGACTTAAAGAGCCCCACTGAGCTCTGAAGCAAGGTTGAAGCTCTGTAACCTTCCGGGTTTTGTTCCAGTTGTAAAGGTGCCTCCCACTACGGCCTGACCAAGGACAGGAAGAGGCGCGCCCAAAATGGCTGCTCCGATGGCTGCTCCAGTCTCGCAGCCTCCCCGCTCTCCCCAGAGGGTTCAGCAGCTGCCACCGTCTCCTTAACAACCGAAGAGCCTGGCCTGGACAACCCTGCCTACATGTCCACAGTGGAGGACGGTCAGCCCGAAAACAGCCCCACGGACACTGGCAGGAGCAACCGAACTAGAGGTGAGTCAAATGGGTGGGTGTCTGGGAGTGGGCTCTTGGCCTTCCTTGGGATTACACTCTGAGGAATACTCACTGTGGAAAGTTCTAGAAATGTTGTTTAAAGGGAACTGGTTCTGGTAGTTTTGGCAGCCACTCAATGTCCAATTCTCCAAAGTGAAATGAAACCATGAGTACCTCGGGTCATTAAAACGGTGTAATCTGACTTGGTGAAAGGGGCTGAAGTGAGCCCTAGTGATTTATGGCTCCTGCCCGCTCCAGAAAAGTACCGTTATATCCACTTTAGCCCAGGAGGGAAAGGAGAGATTTTTAAACAAGCTCAATAGATTTCATTATAGAAAACTTAGAAAGTACAGATAAATTCTATAATCCTTCCATCCAGAAGTAATCATTGTTCATGTTTTATTGTCTACATCTTATCCAGTGTGTACATAAAAGATGACTTAACACGTAAGTACGTAAGTACGATGCCTCTTATCTCTCTTTTCCTCAGGATGGCCCTTTGAGCGATCCACTATCAAAAGCAGATCCTTTAAAAAATTGAGTCGCGCCTGGAATATTCTTCGAAGGACAAAGAGTGGGAGCATAGTTTCCAGCCATGCTGAGCAGAGCCGGGGAAGCCGTGGCCATGCCGCCGAAGGTGAGGGGGCTCCCGGAGCACCTCACGGCTGAGGATGGGTTGCCTCCTGTCCGCCCTCCGTGACTCCTCTTCCCAAGGATGCTCACTGCTTTTACCTTGAGCGGCCTATTTCTCTTGTAGGAAAATGAGGGCAGAAACGATGGTTCTCCATTTGCACAGATTAGGGAAAAATTGTTGGACCCTTGCTTTCAGGGGCTAGCTTAATGCACAGAAATTTTCATCATCAATGAACAGCTTTTAAAATAGTATTTGTACACAGTATTGGTATATAAGTACTGGGTCTTAGGTATGGTTCTAATTAACGGCGTTGACTAGCGTGAGTAGATATGTCTTTTCAGACTATGAAGTCAGACATCTCCAAGTATCCTAGGTTTGGGAACATGACTTTTAGAGTGGAAGTACCAAGCAAGGAGGAGGAAGGAGGGTAGGTCAACAGTTTTGATGGATTATTTCCAAATCTTTCTTTGAACAAATTTTTTTTTCTAAATTTCCATTCCCTCTTCAGCAGATATGTTCTGACAGATGCTTACAGTATCGTCTACCTAAGGTAATCAAAGTAGTTTAGACATTAATTGAATTCAGTCACACAAGTGCTGTTAGCACCAGGAACTGGCAGATTACAAACTGACGCTACTGAGTGCTTTACAGGGAGGCCAGTCACTTACATGAAGTTAAATCTGCATGGAGTTTAAGAACACACCTTTGGGCCAGAGGGTTAGCTCTGTGGTTCCGGCGCCTGCCTCACAAGCGCAAGGTCCTGAGTTCGATCCCTGGTAACCACAAACAATGCTGGGTGTGGAGACTCACGCCCACCAGCCATCAATACCACACACCACAGTGCCGGGCGTGGTGGCTCACGCCTGTCATCCCAGCACTCAGGAGGCA
>PVIC010007903.1:0-37376 GCA_004025085.1 Thryonomys swinderianus | reverse complement strand
GAGTGGATTGCACAGTGTTCCTTCTTTCCAGATGACACATTCAAGGAGACTCTTGGGGCAGAGGCCGCTGTGAGCTGCTGCTGCAGGAAACAAACACCTCAGCCCTCCACATCCTCACCTGGGCCTCAGGTGCTTGCAGAAGCCCCTTTTCCCACCATACCTGATGCGGCTTGGTCTCAGCGCCCGTCAGGGTCCCCTCTGAACGGCGGCAGGCCTGCCGCACCCGAGGGAGGCCCTTGAGGACCCTAACCCGAGCGTGAACACCTAGCCGCAGGCAACCTGACGGAGGCAGCCAGTGTCTGTCCCGCTTCTGGGCTAGCCTAGGGCGCCACTTCACGTGGCTGCCTCCAGCTAGGCGGCTCGGGCCTGTGTTTAGGGGGCTCCTCTGTAAGGGAGTGGCTGTCACTGCTGAGCTGCGCCGCGTCCGCCCAGCTGTTCCTCTTCACCTTATCACCGGGGATGAGGAGCAGGAGGGAACTGGGAAGGGTTCTGTGGAAAAAGACATTCAGTCAGAAAAATAAAGCTTGAAAACACCAGCCTACATGACCTTTGGGTCTCCTTTTGACTCAAGGCCAGTGATGGAGGCAGGTTGGAGATGAGTGAAGCGCCAGAAGCCACTTTCGGGCCGCGGCCTTCCCTTAAACATGAGTTCGGCTTTTGAGTTTCCCTTCCTGCTAGAAAGGACTGAGCACCTTCGCACCTGAGAAGCAGGCTTGCTTTCGAGAAAAACATCTCCAAAGTGTCATACAGGGGCAGAAGAGCAGGTTTGTTGCATTTTTGTCCTTTGATAAGCAGGTGACAAAGTTGCAATTCATTCCAAAAAGACTTTCATTCCTTTTCGTTCCTTTTCACTAAGTGAACCTCAGCTCAGGGCATCTCCGTGCTGAAGTCTATGAAGTGAACCAGGGAGCAGTGGGAGAAAAGACCCTCCAGGTCTGAGTCCAAGGGGAAGCAAGAGAGGGGCGTGAAGAGCAGCTGCCGGGCCTAAGGACCTGAGGAGGAGGGGAGCCTGGGAGGAAATGGCGCGCTCGGAGAGAACAAGGAAGGAGGGACTGGGGGAGGCTTTCATTGGGAGAGATCGTTTCACACAGGCCTTGAAGGAAAAATTGAGTTTCGGCCCAACGTGAAAAACATTGCACTGTAGAAACGTACCCTGGCACTGAGGTGAAAAGTGGCAAACAGGAACAAGGACCGGCTTAGTGTGGCAAGAAGAGTGGCTGGAAATACCGAGTGGGTGGGTGTCTTGAATAAATACTCTCTTTGTCCATTTCAGTCTGTCCGAGGTTGTATCACCTGATTCCGCCTGGGGAGATTACCAACATCAAGATCAATCGACTGGATCCCAACGAAAGCCTCTCCATCAGGCTCGTGGGCGGCAGTGAAACCCCACTTGGCCACATGATCATCCAACACGTTTATGACGACGGAGCAATAGCCAGAGACGGCCGGCTGCTGCCTGGAGACATCATTCTCAAAGTAGAGACCGCTGCAGGGCGGGGACAGGGCGCTTCACAGTAAAACAAAACGGAAACCTTTTTGGGGTGGGGGTGGGGACTAGGTGGGCGGATGGATGGATGGGTCAATCCATTAATCGATGGAGAGACACTCACTTTCCGTAACTATGTTGTTAGGGTTAGGATTGATATCAATCTCCATGTGAGATGGATCATTTAATAAGATGGGCCTGTGCCCTCATGCTGTCCTCCCGCGTATACTTACTTCTTTCTGTCTCCGCATCATTTTGTCCTCCTGTCCCCTTCTTCCTTCTCCCATCTACCTTTTTTCTCTCCTTCCTTTTCTCCGCCTCCTTTTTCTCTTCCTCCTCTTTTTGTATTATTTAATACAAAAGTCAAACATATATTTTTGGGCTGGAGGGTTAGCTCAGCAGTTCCAGCGCCTGCCTCGCAAGTGCAAGGTCCTGAGTTCGATCCCGGGTGACCACATACAATGCTGGGTGTGGAGACTCACACCCACCAGCAATGAATACCACATACCACAGTGCTGGGCGTGGTGGCTCACGCCTGTCATCCCAGCTTTTAGGAGGCAGAGACAGGAGGATTGCTGAGTTCGAGGCTTGCCTGGGCTACATAGTGATCTCAGGGCCAGCCTGAACTACAAAGTGAGACCCTGTCTCAAAAACAAACAAACAAACAAAAACATATATATTTTTAGATTGTTTTAAAGCAGATTAAGGGGGCAGTTTATATTTTATTTAACCCATTCAGAAACCCCTCTAAAGTAAGTCTCCTACGGTGTAATGGCCCTCCATGAAAACAGGAGCAGCCCCTGAGCTAAACCCTCCAGGGAAGATGAGCTGTGGGATAAGCTGTCAGGGGAGGGGAGCGAACTCCCTTGGGAGGCTTGGTGGAGGGCATGGACTTCAAGAAGAAACTTGAAGAAGAGGAGAAAGGATGAAGGAAGAGTTGTGTGTCAGACAGAGGCGAACGCGTGCCAAAAGTGACTCCCTCGCTGCTCACAGATTTCCTATCTGAATCTAGGCGGTTTCATCCCCTCTTTCTAGGTTACTGAGGAACAAGTTCCTATCACATCACGAGCCGTTTGGCAGCCTAACTGGAACAAGAGGAGTGATGTAGAGCAGTTACTGTAGAAATGCGGAGACTCCCCTGGTCTCTGAGGTCGAGGACAAGGCAGGGCCTCCAGGCCCCAGGGGGATCAGAAGGACGCTCAGCGGCACTGCTCGGATTCTTCTCTGTTCTGGTAGAGACAGTGCAGCCCGGGAGGGCTGTAAAACTGAGCATGTGGAGTCTTGTGGACCTCAGCGGGCACTTGCAGGCAAGGGCTGCCAGCACTCCCGAGCAGGCTTCCTGACCTTCTCCTGGACTGGGAGTGATGGGCGAAGCAGGCCCTGCCTCCTCTTTCAGCCCCCTCTGGAGGTGCGGCAGGAAAGTGGCGACCGTGCATGGGGAAGGCCTTTCGCTAGCCCATCCCAGGGTGCCTTTACCAATGAGCTGCAAGTATAAGAAGTCTTACCAACTGGAGAAATTCCAGACGGTCGTTTGTCCTCGGTGGGGCACCCTCCTTAAGCGCAGAGGACACAGCCGCTGAGAACTCTCTGCTTCCACAACAGTGACTGATGCTGGGAACTGCAGTCTCCAGGCCCAGCTTGGATAATCAGAGTAATTAAAGCCAGAAAGCCCAGTGTAGTATCAGTCCTGTAGGCTGTTAGGGAAGCACAAGTGAGAGGCTCAACTTAAGGATAGTTAAGTCACATTATAAAGTGATCCAGCCTGCCAAAATCAGAGGGCCTAGAAGTTTCCTTCTGTGTGGGTGTACTTGAAATTGTAGAGGAATGTTTTTTCCCTTTTCATAGGAACACAAGCAAAAAAGCCTTACAAAAGACCACCTTCTTATCTGGCACATTCATACACACACATGCACACCCACTTTTACTCCATCATACACACACTTAGAAACATACCCGTGCATATACAATCAAGCACATAAACGCACTTATTACGCTGTTACAAATGCTCTCATACATCCCGAAACACATTTTCCACCCGTGCACAGCAGCATATTAGCAGGACACTTGGCATACATACTCAGGCACGTGAGTTTCTTCCCCCCGTAAATTCAGTAGCTTTTTGGAAAGAAAATGTCAACTCAGGCTTGAACAACCATTTAATATATATAATCACTGGAGTGGTGAGGGCTGTAGTTCAATGGCAGAGCATATGATTTGCATGCATGAGGCCCTGGGTTCAATTCTCAACAGCACAGAAAAGAAAAAACTATAATCATGTAATCATTTGGTGGAACTGAATGGGAAACTTCCTTTTCATTTGCCCTTTCCTACACTATTTTTTTCCTTCCTTCTATTTCTACCGGCTAAAAAATAGGTGCGGCAGACAACAAAAATGAGGGTCAGGATTTAAGGTTGAGAAAAAAATGTCTCCTGATAGAGGTTGGAAAAGTACCATGGGGATGTAGGGATGTTTGGGCACGAGGGAAAACGGCGCGGTCTTTAGAGGGACAGTGGCATAGTTATCTGAGGACCCGAGGCCCTGATTTATTTTTCGTGGGGCTGGGGTTGGGACTTGGGCCTCCTGAATGCCCGTCCCAGCCTCTGAGGCGCAGCCGCAGCGGGCGGAGCTGACCACACGATGACTCTGCCCCTCCAGGTCAACGGGCTGGACATCAGCAACGTCCCTCACAACTATGCCGTGGGCCTCCTGCAGCAGGCCTCCCGCGGGGTGTGGCTGACGGTGCTGCGTGAGCAGAAGCTCCAGGGTGGGAGAAACAGGAAGGCCTTGGGCTCCTACGTACCACGAAATGACAGTTTTCATGTGATACTCAACAAAAGTACCCCGGAGGAGCCGCTTGGAATTAGACTGGTGCGCAAGCTGGATGAGCCTGGTGTGTTCATCTTCAGCGTGCTAAGTGGTGGTGTGGCTGACCGGCATGGCCAGTTGCAAGAAAATGACCGTGTATTGGCCATCAATGGACATGACCTACGACATGGCAGCCCAGAAAGCGCAGCTCATCTGATTCAGGTGAGTCATGGGCCATTCCAAGACAATAATGCAAAGCTCTCATACCCACAGAACCACACTGAGCACCACTTGTACCAAAAAAGCCCCCCCCCCTCCTTTCAAGGAGTGTAGATAGAAGGCCCAGTGTTTCAAGGCTTCTCCCCAGGTAAGAATGATGTCTCTCAGGGTCACATACATTCCTCCTGTGTTACCAGCCATCGATTCTGTAAATAAACACTTCTTGTTGTGTGCCACAGTCTCACAACAAGATCATTAAAGCTCAGCAGAGTTATGTTAGCCCTGTCGCCATGTGTTAAACATGGAGTTCTTTCCAGTAGATTCTAGACACATGCAAGATAGCCGCTTGGCTGAACTCCCTCAAGAAGCTGTGCCGTGCACCCTCCCTCCTGTGAGCGGAGACCACAATAGGGTTGGCCAAAACTAAGCCCGGTGTCCATGGCCAAGACGTGGAAAGTTCATGCAAACCCAAGATGAAGTCAGAACGTCCCCTAATGATAGAGGTGCACAAATTCTTGATTATTTGGGAAAATAGAGTCCATAGTAGCCTGATGGTGCTTTAAACTAATACACTTTTCAGACCAGTGCAATGTCATCCAGCCCTCTAGCATTCATCTCATTGACTTTAACTGGGTCTCCATGAAACTTTCTTCTTTTTCCTTTTCAATTAACTGTTTACTTTGAGAAAATTAGGAATTAAAATAACCCTGAGAAATTACTTGGACCCGTCATTCTGTTTTCCCCCATGTTAGTATCTTGCAAAAGCACAGGACAGTGTTACAATCAAGCTCTTGACCCAGTCCAGCTACAGATGCCTCCATCACTACAAAGACCTACCTAGAAGTGGCTCATTGAGAGCCGCACTCACTACCCTGTTGCCAAGTGCTATGGCCGATGGTGCTATGCGAGCACAGTCAACCCTTATTGACCAGTCTTTTGTTCTTCCTTTCTATAATTTTGAATTTCAAGAACGCTATGTAGTTGGAATTATATAGTCCATAAACTTCTGTGATTTTTTTTTCACTCAGTATAACTTTCTGAATGGTTCAGTAATATTTGGTCAACTGTTGGCTTTATTTTTTAGAGGGACCAACATTGTTCTGACCATTTGGCTTCTAACTCACTCAGTCCCTAAGTGTAGTCAGTGTATTAAGTCAGGGTATTAAGTCCACTTCTTACCTGGCCCTAGGTTAGGTAAATAGATCAGAGGTGATAGATTACTCTCCCGAAGGAGTCCGCGATCTAACAGGGAAGGTGAACCTTTCCAAATGACTACTATGTGCTGTGGTAATTGTGCAGTGGAGAAACTCAGTATGGCGCTAGTTGCAGATGCAGGAGAGGTCTTTGCTTAGAATGGATTCGTGAATTCTTTACAGTGGAGGGAGATCCTGAAATGAAGCTTTAAGGAATGGGAAGAAATTCTCTACGTGGACATGCAACAAAGCTCATTCTAAGGAGGTGCAACACAAAATACCATTTCCCTGATGTCCTGCAGGAAAAATGGCTAACACGTGGAGCATGGAGCATGTACAAAAGCAGCAGTAGATAAGAAGGAATGAGGGGCATGGGCCGGGTCACAGAGAGAACTGTGAGTGGGCGGAAGAGTTCAGGTTGTCTCCGTGGCCACGGAAAGGGAAAGAAAGTGGCATGATGTAGAAAGAGCCCAGCAAAGGCAGTGGAGACTTCATGAGTACTTGCTGGTCTAATATCACATAGTACAATGAAATATTGTATTCCAAACCCTTAAAGCAATGTCCAGCAAGAGTGGGTACTTAACACATATATATTATTTATAAATATTATAAAGTTAATGGAACCAAACTATAAGTGTTTGAATATATTTTACATATCAATTCTGTCTCATAGATGTTATCAAACCAAAACAACCATTTTGTTACCCAAAACAACCATTACATCTACTTTTATGTCCCTGATGTATAATTTCTACTTTTTGTCTCTTTGCATTGGTTCAGTAATCACTGGCTGAGCGGTCTCTGTCCCCCAGAGGCATGCAATACAGTGACAAACAAGACTGGCATAGTCTCGGGAGCATGGTCCTGTCTCTGGTCACAAACAGAACCCATGAGACAGACAGCTGTAGCCTGGCCATGCCAGCGGGTGAGAACAGAACACAGACCATGTGGAGACATTCATGAAGAATACTTCCTTGTGTACAAACTACATTCTTAGCATGATTCTTTCCTTCTTGCTAACAACCACACTTGGAGGGATGGGTAATGTTTTCAGGCTACTCATCTTAACGCCCTCTGCAGGTCAATCTATGAAACGCCCATTCTGGAGATAATTCTTGGCAACTAATTCCAAATAAGCAAAAGAAAAGCTCTTACTCATGTTATGTGGAAAAATCTTGATTACATGTGGCATTCCACTCTTGTAGATTAATAACATAAGAGAAAAAAGTTTTTCCCTGAGAAAGTTAATGTATGATATAAAATCTTGCCTAATAGAATTCCTCAAAGATTTTTTTTTTTTTTTGCTTACTAAAAAAGCCAATGTGCTTTATAACAACAACAACAAAAATTTCTTTAAAAATAAAAGGGCAAAGCTAGTTGGAAAAGATAAAATTCTGGGAAAGCCTCGGCTCACCAATCTCTTGCTGTTTCTGAAGAATGTATTTTATTTATGTGATACTTGTAACACACACCAGGCCAGAGGGATTAAAGCAGATACCCTTCAGAGGCTGAGACTCAAATTTCCATGCAGTCCTTGGCTATGCTGCCCTTGTATTTCTACCCCATGAATCATATTTGCTTCCAAGGAAATTCCCAGACAACATGTCCTCTTGGTCATATTCTCTCCCACAGTACCACACATTCGGCTTTTTTCTGTATAACTTCAGGGAAGAGTTATTACAGAGAGGCCACAACTGTTTCCAATGAGACCCGCTTTACATCTGGTGAGCCCCAACCTTAGCTTATTCAGCAGCAGCTGGGTTAACCAGACTGCAGTTTAGATGGAGAATCGAGATCTGCTGAGAAAAAAACTCTTAAGGAGACAAGAGTCTCCAGAGCAGAGCAGTGGCTCACTTAGCAACCTAGTAAGTATAGCTCGATTTGGGGCCATTATTTCTCAAGTGTTGTGAGCAGTCGCATGGATGTAATAAATATGTAAAAGACTGCTTTTTTTTTTTTTTGGAAGTGCCCCCTGCATACCTAAAAATGACAGTACAAAGAACTAATGGACCAAAGCTTTCAGGCAAAAGAAAAGAAGAGGTCTCTCTAACGGAGTGGCTATAGGAAGCTCAGCATCTGTATCTATCCAGCTGTGAATGTTGCAAGTATTTATTCTGAGAGGTGTCCTATTTTGAATACTTCCATTGCTCTGGAATCCTTCATCATTGAGTTCATATTTATGTATGGGTTTGAGTATCAACAGTAAAGTCATTGTGAATTTGAAATCTAAGTATCCCTCTTGTGCCTTTTTAAAGGCAACCCCCAAACTTGCTACAGAAACTTTAAACATTCAGAGTGTTTATGAAGGTGATAAAAAGAAGCATGTCAAAAATATATTGATAGATATCTTTTTTTTCTCTCAGATGAATAATTAAATGAGAAGTTATTTTATCAAAGAAAACTAACAACTAGGATCTTAAAACTCTAAAAAAGAAAATAGAGCTTTAGACAGAGCCAGAAAGCAAGTAATGTACTACTCATATTACCTACATTTGTTCTAAATACATGGTTCCAGCTCATAGTTTTGCTCTGTAAATGGAAAAAAATAGCAGAACCTTTTGGGTAATTTAAACATTCAAGTCCCCTTGGAGACGGTAAGAACCATCAGTGAAATAAGACCTGATAGTTTTGTGTACTTTTTACAGATCAGCACAGCTAATATGGAATCCAATCCCTACTTAAATAAATTGTCTTACCATGGTATGGCAGTAAATCCTTAAGCTGAATCCTCAAAGTCCAAATGAATTTTTTATAGGGCTCCAAATATCATGTCCTATTGAGGGAGTGGGACCCAGCCAACTGAGCAGCTTTTCAACTTAGAATTTTTTAAGAGCAACTTTTATTCGTAACTCTATGCTATGAATGTTAGGGACCTTGAAATTTAACTACCCTTTCTCTGGTGGACATACTTTTTAAAAAAAAATTATGGAACAAATTTAGTCCTAAAAGTAACCCCAAATGCCATAAGATAAATGATGTTTGAGTCAGAGGAATGCATTCATTTTATTTACTTGACAATTGGCTGATTCAAGGGCAAGGGAACTAAATGATTATGGTGACTTTGTCGGTGTCATCTGTATGACCCTGGCCTGTATTATCATCATCAATTGCTTTAGACCTCAGACACATGTTTCTTGGAATTTAACAGTGAGTACAGAGCTATAGTTCAGCAGGGGAAAATAAAGCAAACTGCTGCTGTGGTTTTCCTTTTGTACCCTGGTCCTAGCATCTTTCGAGCAGTTTTCCTGAGGCCTCCTGATCCCTCTTCTTTGGCCAGACTCTGATGTTCCTGGCTCACTGAAGTTAGCTCACCTAGCCAGCAGAAGCTTGTCATGAATTCTTTTACAATACACTACACACTGACGTTTCCATGGTAAACAAATCTTTGCACGCCAGGTTTACTTGAAACTCATTTTATAGGGAATATCAACTTACCTTGCACTGTTAGCTTACGCTAGAGTTGTATTTCTGAAATCCACAAGTTTTCGCTCAATAGGAGAATTTTCCCCACAAATGTTCTTTTGCTCACTGGAAAGGACAGTACAAGGACTTTGTTCTCATGAGTATGTGTATCAGTTAACGGGATGATTGACGGCTTTGGTATTTCTAAAAACGTAGTTTATTGATGTGGGCCGTACTCGGGGTTGAACCAAGGAGATTTGCACTGAGTTTCATCCCTAGCCCTTTTTCTTTTGTGGTACAGGTTCTTGCTAAATTGCTCAGGCGGAACCGAAACTTAGGATTCTTCCTGCCTCAGCCTACCAGGGTGCCAGAATTACAGGCATGTGCCGCCACACCTGGAATACTGGCTTCAGTATTCTTCTGGTTTATCATTTGGATCGGACGCCTCCCGTTGTCTCCTTCAGCGGTGGGCTGTGCTGCTGTCACGTGTTCTGTAATGTAGCTGATAACCTATCGTCTTTCAGTGAAGTAGTAGTGATGAGCACAGAGCACCGTGGAACCCGTGGCCCATAAAACGTAAGGCCCGCCCTCTCTACTTGAGGAAGCAGCCACGAGAATTCTGGCAGTGCAGCCCAATTCTACACGGCCATGAACCCCCAGCTCTATTAGAGTGAGTCCAGAGTTCAAGTGTTTGAAATTAGTCAAAAACATGAGATAGTTCATAAAGGACAAGTAGCTGACGTGGAAAGGAAAAGCGCTAAGGGATGACGAGGACAGTCATCTGTGAATAGGATTGAAAGTGGATTTGGGGTTACCCTACAGGTCCTAACTGTAATCAGTGAGCAAGTAAGGGAACAGCAAGTTTCATTCCACCTAGAGATAGGCTTTCTAATTAGTGCTGTTATAATTGGCATGTGCCACCTTGGGGCGCAGCGAGCTCCCTGTCATCGGGGGCATCGATGCATGAGCCAGGTCCCATCAAGGCAGTGATGGAGGTTGAAGAATTGAACCATGAGCTATGGAGAAAATGTTGAATGAGATGATGTGTGACATCTCTTGTGTATCTGTGACTAATTAGTGGGACCAGTGTTCCAGAGTTCTCTGGGGCTTTTTGAACTCAAGATGGATGAACCGAGAATGTTACTTGAAGGGAAGGGAAGCTAAAATGGGACAATCAGACAGCATAAAAAGGCCCATCCCCACAAGTCTGGATTGAAAATCAGTGAAAGCCACACTGCCTTATTCTGGGACTTTTTTAAAAAAATGATATGCCACTGGGGATTGTAGAATGAACCTGTTTTGTTTTGTTTTTTTAAAGAGATGCTCATAAACACCTCTGATAATGGCTGGAATGTTAGGTAGAGACTGGCTCTTGAGGCAGCTAAATCCCAACCCAGATCTCATCTGACCACATGGCAGTGTTAACAGGACTAATTAGGAAGGGCCACCCTGTCAGCGTGGGTCTTCTGCGGACCTGGTGCGTGCTGTAAGAAAGTTGTGTCTGGGCCTTCCTGGTCAGAGCCAAACAGTCTGATGCTGACAGTGCGCATGGAGTCCCCTCCTTTCACTTCCTGTGTAGAGCAACGCCCCGCAGTGTTGTGGAGGGCAGGTGGCTCTTGAGAGTTTAGAAAGTTAGTACAAGAAACAGAGTCAGTGACCCACCTGAGTTATATGTAGTTCAGTAAACCTTAAAGGATGGAGCCGGAGGGTTAGCTCAGTGGTTCCGGCGCCTGCCTCACAAGCGCAAGGTCCTGAGTTCGATCCCTGGTAACCACATACAATGTTGGGCGTGATGACTCATGCCCACCAGCCATCAATACCACACACCACAGTGCCGGGCGTGGTGGCTCACGCCTGTAATCCCAGCAGTCGGGAGGCAGAGGCAGGAGGATTGCTGAGTTCGAGGCTTGCCTGACTACATAGTGAGCTCAGGGCCAGCCTGAGCTACAAAGTGAGACCCTGTCTCAAAAACAACAACAACAACAACAAAAACCTTAAAGGAGGATGTACCTGTGTATCCAAAAGGAACTAAATCACATTTGGTTTAATTCCCATTCTCCCTCACAAGTGAATAGTGAAGCCCATGGCTAGTTGAGAAGTGTGGTCCTTCAGAATGTACAGGGGCTCTGTCAGCCTCTGCTCCGCCCGTAGATATCACCAGTGATGCCAGGCTGTACCCATCTTCCTGGCCATATGATGCGGGTATGAGTAAAAAAAAATCATTCTCGCCCTCCTTCTTCCTGTGCCTCCCCTTGCTCCCTTCCCGAACCCACCACATTCGCACCAGTGGGGAGAAAACCTCTGGGGCCAGGGACTGTTTCACTACCCTGCGCGCAGCTGCTCCTGGAGAGCCAAGTCAAACACATTAGCCCGTTTTCCACCTTATGTCTTCAAACACTATGAAAGAAAGTACCTTGAATAGACCTTCCCTGTGAGCAGTTTAAGAGGTGGCTGGTGTGAGCCACAGATCCAGCCTTGCAGAGAATTTACTTCCAAGTAAATTGATACCAGAGCTATTTATTGGAGTGTCAGTCCTGCCGACAGCTCCATACCAGAGCCAACGTTCAAACATCCAATAAGAAATTTGTGCTCACAGATCTGAATTAAATAAATAGCTCTTGCAGGCTGCTCCTTGGTCACTTGGACTTTGCTTGACAAGTTGACCTGATATGTGAGTGTTAAAAGTTCCCGGTTCGGGCCGGAGGGTTAGCTCAGTGGTTCCGGCACCTGCCTCGCAAGCGCAAGGTCCTGAGTTCGATCCCCGGTAACCACATATAATGCTGGGCGTGGAGACACGCCCACCAACAATCAACACCGCATACCACAATGCCGGACGTGGTGGCTCACGCCTGTCATCCCAGCACTCGGGAGGCAGAGACAGGAGGACTGCTCAGTTCGTGGCGGCTTGCCTGGGCACCATAGTGAGCTCAGGGCCAGCCTGAACTACAAAGCGAGACCCTGTCTCAAAAGTAAAAAAAAAAAACAAGTTCTCAGTTCTTATGAGATGCTTGGATTGTGCACTCTGCTCCTTGTGCAAGATGGACGTGACACAGTGTGCAGGCCTTGGGACAAACATGCAGTTAAGAGCTTTCAAAATGGCAATTTCCCTGAAGATAAAAGCAAATTAAGGCTCAGCGATTGAACTTTGTGACCTGAGTGCTAGCTGCTGCTTATCTTTTAGGGATTTTTGCTTCAGAGTTCCCAAAGATAACCTTATTAAGATAAGAGAAGCTTGCAGTACAAAGAAACATAATTATTATAAAATTATTTTCCAAGAATTGAATGTAGTTGACTAATATCATAGTTCTGCATGTCAGATTATTCCTGATTATTTCCTGGGCTTGTTATTTTTGTTCTGTTCTGACATGGGCTTTACTTGGGATGAGGAGCACCAGCCAGTGTGAGCTAGACTAGCAAAGGAAGGCCCCAAGGGCAATGACTGGGATGCCAGGCTGGCTGGCTGACTGTGCATGGTGGAAAGTGGGACATGGTCTCAGACTTCCTACCTGGGCCCTCCTGTTTGGTAGGACTTTCTAAACTTCCATGAAATGAATTAACTCACCCAGCCAGCCAGCCAGCCTGATATTCACAATAAACTCCTCGATTGCACGTTAGCAGTTGCCTTTAAACATTGATCTCATTTATGACGACCAAACTGATGCCCCCTGAAAACACGTATTTACTAACAGAAGAATGCAACGTCATGGAGATTTGGGCTGGTCTGTGTCAGACAACCACAGGGATCAGATTTGGAGCTTTGTTTCCTTCGAGTTTTAGAAGCAAGGCCGTCGTTCCTGAGAGGGAAGGTGAGGTATGTGCTCCGGGAAGGGCCCTGAGGCAGGCAGTGTCTTAGTCCATTTTGGCTTTTATAACAAAGTATGTTAAAGCAGGTGGCTTAAAAGCCACAGATTTAATCCTCACAATTCTGAAGATTAAGATACTGGCAGACATAGTATCCGGGAAGGCCTCTGTCCTATAGGTGTTGTCTTTGTATGTCCTCATGGGGTGGAGGGGGACAAACAAACTCCTTCAGGCCACTTCTAAGAGGGCACTGATTGCATGCCCAAGGGCTCGCTCCTCAGGACCTAATCATCCCCCAAAAGCCCATCCTGGTAATACCATGACTTTGGGATCGTGATTTCAAAACATGAGTTTGGGAGAGGATATAAACATTCAGACTGTGGCAGTGGAAAGTAAATACCTCCACCCCTGTTATGCGAGCAAACGAAGAAAGGCACTGTCCATGCCAGGTCTTGGTGGTGGCCTGACTCCTCCACACCCATACCTGTGACAGGGGCAAGTGGGTCAGTGCCCATCTCGGCTGCGAGAGTAAGTAGTCAAAGGATGGGATGAACAGAGGAACCACCGTGTCTTATTTTTCTGTTCTCGGTCTTCCTTGTCACCAAACCTAGTCTTTCTTGGGGCTTAGCGAACCTAGCCGTGCCCCTTGCTTTGTCGCTTTCACCAAGGTGGTGGGGGAGGTCAGTCGGGCACCTCAGTTTGGGCGGACAGGGCGCTCTGGCGAAGGTGTGCTCTATCTGCAATCTGAAACTTCAGTGGTCAACAGCCTCAAAGCGCGCCCCACACCGTCAGATGTATATACAACTGGCTGGTTTCACGGCGCAGAGCCAGTTCACAATATACACGCTATTCTGAATATTCTCAAGTAGCAATATATGTAGGAAAGAGTCCTAAGTAGCCAGTCTTAGCTGTAGCTACATACAAATAAAGGATCGAGACAATGAACTTTAAAAGAGCTATGTTAGAACCTAACATGTCATCCTGTGTTTTAGAGAGTTCAGACTTTCCAGTGTCTGAATATTCCAGATCGTCAGACACAGGACTTCTTTTCCTGCCCTTTCTTTTCTTTACTGTTTTCTCTTGACCTCAGACTCCTGTTTTGAGTTACTCGTGTCTGGTGGGCACCCTATTGCAACCATGAAGGGCTTCAGATGGAGCCTGTATACAGTGAAGCCCTCTATTAACAATAGACTGGCACTATCTGATGATGTCTCTTCCAAGATTTCTATGAGCCAAACCTTCCCTGGGTTTCCCTTGGAGCAATATGTACTATCTGGCTTAGGATGAAAGGAAATATCTCTCATGCTTTTGCCAAACTACAAGATAAGAACTGACATTTAAAAAAATACTAGAAATGATGTAAGTGGCGTCCAGGTAAAGCCCGGAGCTGAGCACCGAGCCCGACGCTCTGAGAGGAGCTGATGCTGTGTCTCCTCCCCCAGGCATGTGACAGGCATGTTCACCTCGTCGTGTCCCGCCGAGTCCCACAGAACACAGACATCTTCTCGGAATTCAGCTGGACTCCCCACGGCAACCAGACCCCAGATCTAGAGGAAAAGTGCTTTGCAGCCAAGGTGAGGGCCAGGTGGGCTTTGTCTGCTCTTCCTGCAGGGAGCAATTTCTTGGGAAGGATGTATACTTTCATATGCTATCACCTCTGGGCTTTGTCACTTACAGAAACATGATTCGACTTACGAAACCAAAAGGTCCTAGTCCCACCCTCAGACTTAGTGAGATAACAGGTGTCTCCCATACAAGTAGATAGTAGGGAGCTGTTGGGAGCGTTTTGAAACCTCATCTTTCAGGCCCTAGATGGGGGGGTCTAATTTCTAGCCAAATACATGTTATTTTTTCCAAGAATCATGCCATTCAAGGACTGTTTTCCAGTCACTTTGAAATAGAGGTTTGCTTGGTTTCTGGTTTTGTAGTCTTTCCAGTTTGCCTTGAAATTAAAATAATTCCCTCAGTATTTTTAATATATTTGTGTTTATAGAAGAGCCTAGGAAGAACTTGTGGACCCTTGAAACTCATGGAACACTAGGGAGTGGTGAAGATTGGGACAAGCCAAAGAGCATGTGTCCTGCCTTAAGGGAGTCAAATCCAGAAAAGATTTCAGCACTGTGGATCCAGCACCAAAGGTTGATAGAATTGAAACCTTTGGGCCACCTGTTTGCAACTTCTCTTCAAAAGCTGTAACTCAGCCTAACCTCTTCATTTGCAGTGTCTACACAACACAAACCTTGTTTAACCCAAATTCAGAGTCTAGTAGCCTTGGTTTGGTAGCCTAGCAAGACGACAATGGGTTTCCACCAGTCATCTGCCCTGGCACCTGATTTCACTGCAACACTTAAAACAAAACAAAATCTAATAGGTAAACCCCATTTTCCTTGAAGCAAAAAAATGGGGAATGCCGTCTTCCTTTCACCTTAGGCCACACGTTAGTTTTTGAGAAATATGTGCAGAAAAAAATCCTCAAAATTTGAATTTTGGAATGCCCCTGCATTATGTTCTTAATTACAGTCTACAATATTACAGCCGCCTTCTCATTCCGTGGCCAGCTGTGCCCCATAAGTCCTTAAATTCCATGTTTATTTGTAATAAGCATCCTAGACAGACCAAGTACTTTTAAATATTTTATGGGTAAGGACTCCCTGATGTCTTCTTGCTAATAAATACCACTAACATGTTTCAAGTAATGTATTAGCTTTAATGTTTTTTTAATCTAATTAATCTCAGTATGACACAATTATATTCTAGTTCACTGAATTTTTTGAAATGAAGCCTCCACCACACTCGTTTTGAATTCCTCTCACCTTACCCATGGTGAGTCATGGAAAGACCAGGAGGATCTGATCACATCTTTGCTGCTACCCCCTGTGCCTGGTTCCTGGAATTACACATGGGCCTGCTGGGAAACTGAATTTTTTTTCATTTATACTTCTATCTGCCACCATGAGATTTTATTGTATTATTATTCTTGTGGTGCTGGGGATGAAAAGCAGAGCCTCACACATGCTAAGCAAGTGCTCTAGCACTAAATTACAATCCCAGGCCATATGATTCTAGCTGCCTCCTGAAACGCCCTCATTTTTAAGAAGTGGCATATTTAAAGCAACATACATAGTTGTTTGATGGTTTTGTTTTTTACTTGTTGACCAAAATTTTATTTGGTTTAGGGTACAATATAGCATTTTGCAAATAAGAGTTTAAATGTTTTAAAGAAATGTGGATGGAGGAGAGTCAGAAGTTGTAGAAGAGCTATTATTGAGTTGAAAAGTGAAATGTTTAGGTGAGGGCTTGCCTCTGTGGGACAGGAAAGAGAAAGTGGCAGAGAGAAGTCACAGAGGTATTTTAACCACACTCAAACATTTATTTCTGATCTTGAGTGGCAAAATACATGGATAGGTCATGATATTATTCCTTATATTTGTTAGATATCTGTCATGTTCTATTTTAAAGATGCCAAGAAATATTTTTTAAAAATGTTTCGTGTAACTTGAGTGACAAATACTGGTTCCCTATTATATTTTCTAATAAGCCGAAACTATCTCATTATGTGCTGTCATTAGGCCTTAAGGAACGTTTTGAGGTCTACAAAGTAGCAGCAGGCAGAAAAAAAGTTGCCCTGCCCCACTTTCCTCCTCCCCAAGTTGTACAAAATGGGTCATAAAGGATTTATGGGGCTTGAGTCTTTCATCATTAGCGTGGTGCTCTCCTGAGTGGATCTGAAAGCGATTGCCCATCAGACACAGGACATGCGGACATATTCCTTTCTTCTTTGAGATACTGCAGTCATTGCATTGAGCCCCTCAGTTCTCAGGTAAACATCTCTTTAGTTAGGAAAGGTAAGTCTGTTTGGTAAGCATGAGGAAGTGTGAAAGATAACTCTACATTGTAAAATAGGCATACTTTTCTAACTTTGGAAAATTTCCTGATGTTCATGAAAGAGAAGAGGTCTCTGAAATGTTGACTACCATCAAGAATAGAAAACTCATCTGAGAAATTTTGGAAACAGCTCACTTTATATGTTTCAAATTTTTCTCATGGCCTCCCAACCTGTTACTCCCTCTGTTTTTACTATTCCTTTTTCTAAGTTGACCTATGGATTTGGGATAATGTAACTCTATTTTGGGGAGAGGTACAATACAATGGTTCTGTCTATGTATACTTCTCTATGAAACCAAGGACGACTATATGATGCTATCTCTATAATGTATGCGATGTTGGCCATTTTCACATGTAAAAACCCAATTATGAATACACATGCCATTTTTCTGTGTGTATCTTCAGCCCCTCCGTCCTACAGCTGCCTGTCATGAGAAGGTGGTAAGTGTTCAGAAAGACGTCGATGAATCTCTTGGCATGACGGTTGCAGGGGGAGCCTCACATAAGGAATGGGACTTGCCTATCTATGTCATCAGCGTTGAACCTGGAGGAGTCATAAGCAGAGATGGAAGAATAAAAACAGGTAAAAAGAAAGAGAATTAAAGGACTGGAGTGATAGAGTATTGAGAAGAATTAGCAGGTTGGTGGTATAAGTGACCATTACCAGAATTAACAAGACAAATGAGAATGATCTAGCCAGGACATGTGTAACCCACTGACCACAGTTAGTTTGGGTATAGGTGATAGGCCAGGTTTGTTCATATGGGATGATGTAAGCTAGCTGGCTTACTCACAAAGGTAGAACTTTCTGACTTCCCAGGAATCATCAGGGTGCTGCTACCACTGTGGGCAAGCTGCCTCTATGGCATTTGGTTCAAGTTAACTAGGTTCTTTGCTGCACTGACCCCATGATGAAATTGTGTGTTGGATAGGAAAAAGATATTTGATAGATTTTGATCCAGTGTAAGTAAAGTGCCATGCCAGGTATTTTACCATTGATAAAAAGCATTTCACTCTTCTAATCATACATTTTCTGGGCTGTCGTAGGTGAAGGAAAGTGGTGTCAGATTTTTCTCTAGAAATGTGTATCCTAAGAGTATCAGCATATATAAGGAGTAGCTTAAGTGGATGAACAATCGTGTCTCTTAAAGATTATGGTTCAACACTTTCTCCCCAGAGCCCCACCAGCATTTGTTATGGGTTAATTTCTTGAAAGTAGCCATTCTTTTGGAGCGAGGTGGAATCTCAGTGCCGTTTTCACCTGCATCTTTTGAACAACCAGTGTTGAGCATTTTTTCGTTTGTATGTTCATTTCAGATGCCCACTTTTGAATTGGGTCCTGTTGGTGGGATATTAGGCAAGTGCAACCACTATGGAAGTCAGGGTGGAGATTCCTCAAAAAACTAGGGTTAGAGGACCCATCTGACTCTGGTATTTCCCTGCTGGGCATATTTATGAAAGATTTAAAAGCATCACACCCAGCAACATATATGCACCCATGTTTATAGCAACATAGTTTGTAATAGCTAAATCATGGAAATAGCTTAAATGCCCATCGACAGGTGACTGGAATAAGATGTGTTTTTCTGTTGTTGTTCTTTTTATAAAATGGAATATTACCCAGCTTCAAAGAATTGTTAAGTTAGAGACATTAATGCCTAAATGGATGCACATTGAAGCCATACTTACAAGTGAAATAAATAGGACACAATGTGTAAATGCCGCATTATTTCTCTAGTGTGAGAAACTGAAAGTATAAATGAGGTCCAGAATGTTTGATAGGTGTTGTGAAATAGGAAGAAAACGTTCAAAGACAAAGGCAAACTAAGGGGTGCAGGGGAAAGAAAAATTTTCATGATAAAAATGAAAAAAAAATGGAAACAAAGCTTATGTATATACAGGAGCTGTAGGGAGGGCAGGGGAAGGAAGAAAAACAAGAATCAAGATACATCATGTACAGGTACAAATTCTCAATTAGGAATGTAATCATAATGCATTCCTAAAATGTACCAACAAGCTGATTTATTTTTTAAAAAGATTATGGTTCAAAAAATAAAATGTGTATTTGTACCAATTTGCCAAGACACTATAATTATAATCACAAACATTCCAATTCCAACATGTGTATGCGTGTACACACATACTCATTTTTTAAAATGCCCTTGCCCAGCCTGCTGAGCCCCAGGGGATGGGGCTCACGGGGCACAGCCAGAGAACCCAAGGATGCTTCTGTTTTGAGACAGCAAGAAGTCCAGTTGTTTTTTTGTTTTGTTTTGTTTTGTTTTTGAGACAGAGTGTCGCTTTGTAGTTCAGGCTGGCTCTGAGCTCACTATGTAGCCCAGGCAAGCCTCGAACTCAGCAATCCTCCTGCCTCTGCCTCCCGAGTGCTGGGATGACAGGCGTGAGCCACCACGCCCGGCACTGTGGTATGTGGTATTGATGGCTGGTGGGCGTGAGTCTCCACCTTCAGCATTGTATGTGGTTACCGGGGATCGAACTCAGGACCTTGCGCTTGCGAGGCAGGTGCCAGAACCGAGCTAAATTTCCAGCCCAAGAAGTCCAGTTCTTTTTATCCCTTTTTCTCCTGATATTGTTATCCTGTGTGAAAAAGTGATTGTGCAAAGGAGGCAGAAAAAAAGAAGGGAGATAACAAAGCGAGGGTAGGGAAGTATGTATCTTGATTTCTCTTGCTTTCCCACAAGTACCCAGGTAGTAAATGAAGAGTGACTTAAGAGAATGTGCGCTAGAGGGCTGCAGCATATAATCAAGGAACAGTCCTGCCCTGGGTAGGTGCTTAAGGCACAGTAGCTGTGCATGGAATAGAAATGCAGTGAGCAGCTTCTTTGCCAGAGTTTGAGAGCCCAGGTCCAGGCTCATTCATTCCCTTAACTACTCTAGACTCCCGCTAGACACCGCACGGGAAGTTTCTTCTTCAATCTGTATATATTGGGTGTTTAGTACCTGCCAGGTTCTGTGCATATGCTTTTGCTAAGCGCTATTCTTTTGTGCTAAAAATTGGAAACAAGGAGCGCAAAAGTCGTTTTTATGTAGTGGACAAGGCTGTCCTGTCATCATTTTTTATAGTAAGAGCCAAACGCCAGTAGGTATGCTCAGAGCAGCCCAGCAAGACCCGGGAGCACCTAGGAAGGCGTGCTCTGCGGCTGTGTGCTCTGTGGAAGGTCAGCTCATGTCAGAGCCAGGGGTTCGTGGCGTGCACCCTGCCTCCTGCACACCCCACAGCGCAGCCGGCCCCGCCTCGGTGTACTCGCAGCAGTCCTGTTCACTCACTAAGGATGGCTTTGCTTCTCCGGCCACCAGGGGACATTCTGTTGAATGTGAATGGAGTTGAACTCACAGGGGCCAGCCGGAGTGAAGCGGTGGCCTTGTTGAAAAGCACGTCCTCGTCAGTGGTCCTCAAAGCCTTGGAAGTCAGAGAACACGAGCCCCAAGAAGACTGCAGCAGTGCGGCAGCCATGGAGCCTGACTATAGGACCCCTCCGAGCAGCTGGTCCCCATCCTGGGTCATGTGGTTGGCATTAACACAGTGAGTCACAGCCTGCTTGATGTCCCCATGGGGTGTGGGAGGAGGTGATTGTATGTCTTAAACCACTTTCCCTCTCTGGGGCTGATTCGTGACATGAGTACCTTAATGAGACTCAGTTTATCTTCCCATCGCTAAATGAAAATCATGTGACAATCCGAGGGCAGGAATGAGAATCTTGATGCGGAGGTGCTGCCAGGCGCGCACATTAAGGGGTTTGCAGAGCCGTCTCGCACAGCTGTGCAGCTTGTTCGGCTCAGATGACGAGCTGCGGACAGAGGTCCAGTGCTCACAAGCTGAGCTGCACCACCCAGAGGAAGGTCCACCTTTGCTTGGTCTGTTAGCGCCAGTCGGGGGACGTGCGAGAAGGCAACGGGCACTTCGCCTCTGCAGCGCTGGGCTGGCCGTGACTCTCCAGAAAGCAGTACACACGGCACTCTGCCCCCACCCACGGGTCAGGACGTGTCCCTGCTCATCTGCCATCAGTGCCTGATCCTGGGATGCTCTTTTGGAAGAAGCGAGGCTGTCGTTTCTTAGAGTGGAGTATTAAATTATCTTACATAATGACTTTAGGGAAGGAAGGATTCAGGAGTGATCCCTCTAAATGGAAATGTATAGAAATTAAATAGTCAAAAGACAGATACATTGGTGTTTGCACATCTGCCTCAGAGCATATACTATCAGCCGTCAGATGATTAGCTTCCTGATCTGCAGTATGTGACTTCACTGTTAAACACTGGAACCACCGAGAATGATGTCCTGACATAGGATTAAGAGAGTCAAAGCAAGTTGTCTGGATACAGAACATGTTTCTTGAGTGTGGAGATAGGTCTCTTCCATTTTTTTAAATTAAAAAAAAATCCCTGCCTCAAATACAAACTGACCCAGATTGACTTCTGAGCCTTCATTTGTTAAAAATAATTTTTTAAAATCAGTAATTTTTAAAAAATCCTTAGTTGAAAACTGAGCATCGAGTAGCTTAAATTCTTGAAACGGTTTTGAACTGAGCCTGGGTAAAACAGTGTATTGCTTTAAATTTTAAAGTTTTTTTTGAAACTATTGTCTTAGTATGTCATATAAGAGGAAAAATATTTCAGTACCTTTAAAGTATTTGTTTGAAAGGTCTCATCTTCTACAGTGGGCCCTTGAGCTATGACCAATCTGACATATAAAGAGTTTGGATTATAACCAGAATTTTAGTTTTAATTTATGACCAAAGTCTGGAGCTGTGATCCAAATGCCAGCCACTTGTGCCTCCAGGTGGTCACAGATACAGATTTAACCCTTAAAGAGTTCTGGAAAGAACATGTCAACAGCCTTTCCTGTGTGGGGTTAATTGAGAAATTCTGGCCCAGTGTCTCTAAGGACAACGAAATCTGCCTGTGCACAGGAGACACTTTAAAGCTGAGTAGAGGAGCCTGAGGCCTGACTGACTAACTTGAGTTACAACCAGCCCTCAGGAATGAATTGAGTTCCCGAGTCACAGGCTCACTGTGATCAGAGCTCCTAATCACTCACTCTTGTAAGGGAGGGTAGTGTGTGATGCTTTTCGCTCTAGATGCATCAGAGGGGCTTGGCTCCTTCCTCTGCTTTCTATCACTGGACTTCGGTGCAGCAGTTCACTGCTCTTGCTAGAAGTACAATCCGCACTGTGCTGTTTTCCCTAAGAGGCGAGCACAAGGGAAATGACATGCGCGAACGCAGGTAACGCTGACTTCCAGAACCATGCCGACTCCTTCCATCATTCCCTCTCTCCCTGCAGTAGTACAAAACTCAGACAGTACTAGAGCATAGACAGGGGAGAGTTTAACTCTCCCACCCTTTGTCCCCGCGGATCCACTCAGCAGCAGAGGTGATCAGTGTTACCAACTTCTCACGTACTTTTCCTCGGGCAGCCTGTGTCAGAGGCTGGCAGACGTATTCTGAAAAGGGCCAGAGTTTAGGCTTAGAGGGCCACATGGTCTCTCAGCTACTCACTCCTGCTGTAGTCAACAGCAGCCACAGATAGCTCGTCAATGAGCGAGTAGGTCCATGTTCCAGTAAAAACCTCTTGAACAAATCTGAGCTGGGCTGTAGTCTGCTGGCTCCTGGCCTACGTACATATGTATCCACACAACCACAATGGTAGCAACACATGCTTATGCACCACACTTTGTTTTTAAAAAAAGAAATCTAAAATCCTATCTTGGGTATTGCCATAGTCACTGCAATACCATTGTGTCCACTGTAGTTGGAACTGGTTAAATAATTCCAGCATACTGTTTTACTCGCCTGCCTCCTCTGTGGACAGCCAGCCTGCTGCCTGTTCTGGTGTTCATATCAGACGCTGGGGCACCCCCGCCTCGCTGACCCTCCCTCACACATGGTGACTCTTCATTTTGATTACAGTGGAGTTCGCATGTCTGTTTCCAGGTTGCATAGTTGTTTTTGTAGTGGCAGAGGGGAAAATACAGTTTTTACTCTGCTATATACTAACTAGTATGCATGCCCTGGCATTTTTTTTTCTTTTTGAGACAGGGTCTCGCTTTGTACTTCAGGCTGGCCCTGAGCTCACTATGGTGCCCAGGCAAGCCGCCACTAACTCAGCAATCCTTCTGTCCCTGCCTCCCGAGTGCTGGGATTACAGGCGTGAGCCACCACGTCCGGCATTGTGGTATGCGGTGTTGATTGTTGGTGGGCGTGTCTTCATGCCCAGCATTATATGTGGTTACCGGGGATCGAACTCAGGACCTTGCGCTTGCGAGGCAGGTGCCGGAACCACTGAGCTAACCCTCCGGCCCTGCCCTGGCATTTTTCAGAAGCCTTTATTACTCGTGCTGCTCTGAGGCCTTCAGTCTCAGGTTGTGAGCCCTGGACCATAATCCACTTTAGTTTTCATAGGCAGAGGGTCTACTCATGTTTCTAGTCCTGATGCCCAGTAACCTAGAGACCCCGGCTTCTCACCCCCTTACACAGCGCCACTGGGTATGAAAGATGCTGTGAGGAATTTCACACTATTCATCGTACCTCGGTCAAATTCACCTTCCTTAAAATGTTAGTTAGACCACAAATAGATTCAAGAAACACCTTCAAGTTACAAATCTACTTTCTCCTTTCAGTTTATCAGATTTTAAGGAAATCTGTTCACCCCAATGTGATCCAGCCAAATAGGTAAGGTTCTCTAGGAATGAAGTAAATGACATAGCACGTCAGGAAGCCCATGGCAATCATGTCTCAGAAACAATATATGTGAAGAGGGCAGCATTGGAAACTCCGCCAGAGTGCCTGCTCTAAACCAGTGGGTGTCAGGCACTGGCAGTCAAGGTCAAGCCCAATGTGCATTATCAATACTGCACTTGTCAACAGTGGACTGTGTGCCAGGGAGGCCCCTGGGAGCACTCCAGACATTGTCTTCCAGCCATACAAATCATCAGCTGCCATTCAATAGAATGTGACGCAGAAAACATTCAAGACTTTCTGCTCTACTGTTTTTTGGCTCGCAGGGCCCACATTCCACATCTGGAAGTCCTTAAAAACATTCCGTCACCTAGATTAGTATGATAGAAATACACATGAACTCTTTTCTCTTCTTGCCTAAGAATTTAACTGTTTACTTTCCCTAAACTCTTAAAACACTATAATCAGGACTGTCTATATTGAATTGCAAGGAAGCAGATATCTAAGCCAAAGTAATTTCACGAGAGGGACAACATCAGGTCCATTTAGTCTGTGGAGTAATGACAGTAGTGACAGCAGAGCAGCTGGTGCTTATGTAGCCCTTTCTAGGTGCCAGGCAATTATCGAAGACCTTCATTTGTTCTTTACACTTTTCACTCATTTGAAACTCACAGTGATTGTCTGACTTTGTTACTAATAGTACCCCAACACTACACAGAGGAAGCTAAAGCTGAGTGGTATTAAGTAACTTATCCAAAGTTACACAGCTAGTTAATAGGCAGGTTGAAATTGGAGCCACAAAGTCTTCTTTCAGAATCTTAAGTGTTCACCCACTATATGTAAATTGGGGAGCATCCCAAGAATATGCTTTAATAATGTTTTTTTCCCCTGTATCTCACAACACAAATTGTGGAATTTAAAACAGACTTTTGTCATTCTTACTGCTCAGGCATCAAATTTCTTGTCATTTCCCCAATCACCTTCTCTGTATGACTGTTTTTAAGTCATAGTCAATCAAATCATTTTAAAAGAAACTATCTTAAAAGTATTTCAACACCTATTCCCAAAGTACTCATGAGGAATGACAAAAAATATGGTCAATGTTTAAATTTTTAAAATTCTGTTATAGAAAAAGAAATTGCCATTAGTCTTCCTAAAAATATGTGGGTTCACGTCTAACACTCTTCCCCCGCTTACTTCTTGCCATTTCTGAAGCAGTTCCAGAAGGACTTTGCCATGAATGTCTAGTTGTGCTGTTGTGGCTGCTTTGATGTCCTAATCCTGGTTCTCAGAATGCTGCTGATGAAAATCAAATAATTGATAACCCTTTAAATTCATGATCACCACCTTTGTGGGGGCAAAATGCTGGGAAAATACAGTAGGGTCTTCTCATCACTATTCTTCTCTCATTGTCTGCTGCACAGGGCCTACATCTTCTGTACCTATCCTCCCAGCAGATACATTCACCTTCCGTTTCACAGACTAAAATCCCGTGGATTACACTTCAATTAATTTCTTGCCTTCATACTTGCTACTTTATCTGATTCCATATCCAGTCTTTTCTTTCCCTCCTGCAACCATGAAAGAGAAGCGCTGCTCATTAGAGTGATGTTCTAATTTCTTCTTTCTCCACCTTCTCAGAGATCATCTCTCTTCCTCCGGGGGTCTTCATGTTTCCCTCTCAGTTTTGTTTTCTCACCAACACAGGATGTTCAAGTTCCTCTCGTGTTGAACAATTTTAAGCTTCTCTCCACCCTCCAGCTTTATCTTTCTTCTAGCCAGGAACTTGTCGAAAAGTGTCAAACACTTGCTATTTCCATTTTTTTTCCCACTCACTCCTTAACTCAGTGCTAACTTCTCACCCCTCTTTGCTCATCAATATCACCGAAGACCTGATGATGCACTATAACAATGATGTATTATGCTCCTTCTCTTGCTTTATTTTTGCAGCATTTCTCATCATCATGGTCCTATCTCTGTCAATAACTACTCCACCCACACCTCATTTTCAGGCATTCCACTTTGATCAGCACCTCACACTTTTCTAATCATTTACTTAGTGCCCCGTTCCAACAGATTTCTAATTCCATCTGGACTACATGCCAAACTTTGTCTAGCCAATTTAGAAAGACTTTTTTTTTTTTTTTTGAGACAGGGTCTCGCTTCGTAGTTCAGACTGGCCCTGATCTCATTATATAGCCCTGGCAAGCCTCGAACTCAGCAGTCCTCCTGCCTCTGCCTCCCGAGTGCTGGGATTATAGGTGTGAGCCACCACGCCCAGCACTGTGGTACGTGAAGCACGGCAGAGCGCTACAGGAAAGGAAATCGGTTCCCACAGAAGTCTTAAGGTAGAAACAAACTTGGCATAATCCAGGAATAGCAAAAAGGACTGTCTAGAGCCTGTGAATGAGGGGAAAGAGGCCAGACAGGCAGGTAGTGCAGGAGAGGGAGAAAGAAAAGGAAATTAAGGAGGATGCTGACTGGGGCTTCAGACTTGCCAGGAGAAGCCATAGCCCTAACCTTTTAGCAGCACCTATCTTCATGGCTATTGCTTTGGAGTTAGTGTGGACTGTCTCCTATGCAACTAATAGGATTATTCAGTTGGATTTTATTTTATAAAGTAAGGACCTCTAGTTTGTTCATCTGATGAAATTACTAAAGAATAAAAAGCATATTATTGGGCACTAGCTCAATCATTTTAAACTATTAAACCTCAATTTTCACCTAAAATTGCTGTAACAGACATGTAAAAGAATGTCAAGTACATTTTAGTAACAAAATAGCAAATGTAGATGTTCTGGCTTTAAATGCATTTTTTAAACTATGCCACAGGAAAATCAGCACAAACTTTAAGAGGGGACAGTGGTACTTCTTTTTGTGATTCTAAATCATTTAAATCATTGCTTCCTTGCTGTGACTTAACAGGATACCTAAACCTCTTGATCTGCGTAAGAGAGAATCAAGTCTGGCATACTGCATATGACCTAGCGTATGGTGGATGCCAAGCGAACATAGGCATTAGGAAATAAAGTAGACCCCAGATGACGAATGGTGTTTCTTAAGAATACATTAGCTAGGGGCCGGAAGGTTAGCTCAGTGGTTCCGGCACCTGCCTCGCAAGCACAAGGTCCTGAGTTCGATTCCCGGTAACCACATATAATGCTGCGTGTGGAGACTCACGCCCACCAACAATCAACACCGCATACCACATTGCCGGGCGTGGTGGCTCACGCTTGTAATCCCACCACTCGGGAGGCAGAGCCAGGAGGATTGCTGAGTTCGTGGCGGCTTGCCTGGGCACCATAGTGAGCTCAGGGCCAGCCTGAACTACAAAGCGAGACCCTGTCTCAAAAAAAAAAAAAAGAATACATTAGCTAGGTAGCTGGGAATTGTACCCAGGGCTTCACACATACTAAGCATGTGTTCTGAGCTATATGAGACCCCAAAATATTTTAATATGAAAGTTTGATTATAGATTGGCATACAGTACTTGAATACATTTTTAGAATAAAAGGTTATGAATTGATGTGATGGAAAACTATAAGGATTTAGGGTAACAAAATCTAGTCCTGTCTCTACCTAGAGCACAGGTTGCTTCCTTTTTGCTGCTGTTTCTTAAGTCATCTTTAGTTAATATTCTATTTTCAACTAAATTTAGGAAATTCCAGGCTTTCCTTGCCTAAAATACTCTGCTATGCTTCACATAGCTGCCTACTTCTTACCATTCAGCTCATGGACTGAATGTCTTCTCTTTTGGGGGACTTTCTAAATCACTGCAACCAAAGTAGACACCCAATGTAGATGGACTAGAAAGCCTGTCCAGATGGGGCAGGAAGCAAAGGCAGAAGGTGGGGAATCAGAATGAAAGCTGGAAAAGGAGATTTGGGGGTAGTAAGTATTGATAATGATACCTTTTACAGCAACGTTTTCAGAAAAAATCATTGTAACTGGCTACTATTAATGAAAAAAGATGAACTTTTAAATTAAATCATCACACGCTTTACCTTAAAATCCTGAGCTTATTGATACCAGTTTAAAATTTTTTCTTGTCCTCAAAATCATCTCTGGCAAGGCTCATCTTTCTTACAGTAGTGGAAAAAGTAGCTTAAACTTCTTCATCCACTGCAGGGAAGACCATCATTAAGACGAAGTAAGCAACCTCAATTATATTAAAATCTTTAAAAGACCACGTGTTCAAGTACACACACAGACATGTACATGGATACCTAGTATTTCCCTCCTAAATTTTGGAAAGCTGTCCAGGGCCACACCACCCCAAAGACACCCTATCTCATCTGATCTCAGAAGCTAAGCAGGTCAGGCTTCTTCAGTACTTGGATGGGAGAAAGTAATTAACAAGGAGTGTAACAGTGATAACCCACATTAATCTCCTATAAGTAATTTAAATGAACATAGCTTTTGTCATTCTTTTTTGTGATCTCTAAAATATGGTTTTTGAATCTGTCTGATATAATAAAAACAGCAGTTACTGACTTTTTACAGTAAGTACTGATTTGCAATTAGCTGGAAATGATAAAAGAGGCTCCTGCCCACAGGTCAAGAGGCACTTCATCCAGAAACAGTGAAAGGCTCAGCAAATTTTAGCAGGGAGCTTGCTGTGCATCACACACCAGAGTGGTAGTGGTCACACTTAAATGAGGCCCTTTCTCAACAGAGTTTTAAGGAGTAAGAGGTCACGTTTGTGAAAAAATAGATACTGGGTACAGATTCAATTTTCTGCACTCAGGATAAGCTCCGAACACTACCAACTGCCCTTCCAAACTCCACTGTTCTAACACCTAATAAGTTTTAAAGTTCAACCTGTTAAAAAAATACATAATTCATCACAAAACTACCTTTAGGTGGACTCACTGTATTTTCTATTGCTGTACTGTACTACGGTCTATTTCCAAGGCCAAGCAGTGTTTCCTAGGGATTTTTTTTTTAATACACTCATATACTGTGTAAAGGGATACAGGGAAATTTTAGAAAAACCTTAACTTCTTGAGTACATCGAAACTTCTCCGTATTCAGTAACTCACTGATTGGAGTTAAGACTTTTAATTTTCTCAATGAGAAAAAGGGCCAAAGTTTTGCTGTTCCTCAGGCCTCAACTAAATTCAGAATAGGAAAACTCTTACTTACATTGAGGTAAAGTCACTTTGTTTCAAAGGTCACCGATCTAAAACACCTGTCATGTTTCCCAGTGGTATGAAATAATTGAACTTTAAAAACAGAACTAGCCAAAGTCTGACTAACAACAAAGCCAAGTATGAGACACAACTAAAGGAAAACACCCTTGACAAATCAAAGCTAGTAACACCAGAACCTACTTATAAAGAAGCTGCAGGAGAGCAGGGGTGTTTGTGTCTTATTCACCAAGAGATCCCAAGTCCACAGGACACAGTATACATCAAACATCTCAAAGACAACCCAAAAGGATACCTTCTCCCTAATAGGAAGTGTAAAGGGAAATATAGACACATTCATGACTATTAAGTGGAATCTTTCTTACTGGAACATGAAAGTTTTAAATGATTGTTTCTAAAACTTGTCTGTATGAAGTAAAATAGTCACTGTCAAGGCCAAAGGAGATGTTAAATGAAAATCACCACAGTCAGTGGTCAGAAGGATGAAAACCACGGCCATTTCAAGTATGCTCTCTGCGCCCATTTATGTATCCTAAAGAATCACAACAGGGGAAGGTGCATGGTCAGGACTTTGGAGAACAGTAATCTTATTACTTCCACTTCCCTGGTGGAGATTTCATGGTTTGGTTAATAGCCAATTACCTACCTGCTTCGTACTGAGCAGTCCATGGACTCTTATGTAAAATGTGATATCCAAGAGATCGTAGCTCCTACTGGAAGAATATGCTACTGAAATCCAGGTTTTACTGTGAGATATAACAAGTGAACTTTTACAGTAAAAAATACAGCATTTTCACTGGATGAAATTCATTCATACTTGATTCTTATAAATGATGCATGACAAAGAATACAAAAGAAAATTAGGTTTGCAGATGAATTTTAGCACTGCCTTTTAAAAGTATTTACCAAACAAACTCCACAGCTTGCTTTATTTCAAGTGAGAGTCAGCGACATTTGGAAGAAAGTCATTTTACTTATGAGCAATAACAGTAGCAAATGTAATAACTATCAGTTAATACTTCACGACTTTTTATTGGTTTTCAAAAAGCAATTAATATTTTAAGGTACAGTTTATAAACAGAACATCTGTTATCTTGATTTTTACCATGTGAAAATGCTAATTTCCTATCAGACCATTTCCTGGATGACAGGAACATGCACAGTACACAAGGGGATCTGAAGAGTAAAACCCAGCTCTGCTCACACACCTCCATCTCATTAGTCACTGGAACACAGTCTGTACTTGGCCTGCACCTATGTAAACACTGATCCAAAGGCCACTGAATACTAAAAGAATTTCTTAAATTTCATGTTCTATTTTAGCTGAGGATTCTACTTACAGACAAGCTGTCATCTTTCCTTCTCAGATTCCTTTTATAACATTCAATTTAGTTTGTCATGCTGTTTTTCCTCTCACACGTTCTTCTGACAAGCTTTAAATGTACCATTTACTTCAAGACTGCATCTTATTTAAGCTTATGTTAGTATAAACTATTTTTCAAAGATAAAAAAAAATCCACTTCCTTAATTAGCTTAAGCTTAAAATTTGAGATTAATAACTTATTCAAAGGATTTTTGCCTTCACTAAATTATATCCACAAATATAAATATTATGGTATTTCACTCTGATATGTCAATATAAGCATTTAGACATACCTAACTTTTCTGATAATTCAAACTTTAACTTTAAAGCTTGAAATATGATTATTTTTCTCAGTAAACACACAGATAAAATTTAACAGGTGATGCTGTTTTCTAAAAGTGTTCAGCTATGGGAAAAAAAGAGTTTAGAAAGCTGGCTAACAATACAAAAGCTACTAAACTCTGACACAGTTTTGAGTGGGACCTATCCAGTGCAACTCGGCTTCAAGAAAATTACCAATGAAAGGAATGGGAGATGAAATAACAAATTAACTAACAGGAAATTGTACATAAATACTGATTACATTCTATTTCAGGTACTTTCATAACTGTAAAGACGTTGTATTACGAAGAAACACAGCTGGAAGTCTGGGTTTCTGCATTGTAGGAGGATATGAAGAAAACAATGGGTATAAACCTTTTTTTATCAAATCCATTATTGAAGGAATGCCAGCATACAAAGATGGAAGAATCAGGTAATTATAAGAACTATTTAACAAAAAAATTATATTCAAGTATTTTCTATATGCAAAAGGTTGGATCCATTTGAAATAAGCTATGTACTTATTTTCAGGACAGGGGGTGGGTAAGAAATTAAAACATCTGTGTAGCATTTATCATCTAAAAAATACAAAAACATACATCTTCTTGGTTTCATACCACAGCTTCCTACACTTAGCATCCTAGTGAGCTTAAAGAATTTAAGTGAAGAGAAAATCCTTAGTTAGAAGTCATGTAGTCAAAATAGAGGCATCAAAAATACAAGCATCAGAATTAACTCCAGCTATGGATGAAGATAGTAATCACTTATCTTCAATTGCTTTTTTAGATGTGGTGATATGCTTCTTGCCGTCAATGGGAGAAGTACATCAGGCATGACATCTGGTTGCTTGACAAGGATGCTGAAAGACCTTAAAGGAAGAATTACTCTCACTATCATTTCTTGGCCTGGCACTTTTTTATAAAAATCACTGATGGTTCTCAGAAACACAGAAAAATCACAAATAGGCTAAACTGAAACAATATATTTATCTTGTCAATTTTTATATTTAAAGATTATAAAAAATGTGAAGAAAAGTATGATCTAATGAAGACCAGTTATACCTCAGAGACCCTTCTCAGAAAAAAAAAACTACTAATGGTTTTTATTCAGTATGGAAGATTTCACATTACTCCACAACTTTTGTTTATATTTTTCTATTCAGTAAAAAGACGTCCCATTCAAATCATCAATTTAAAGATATTGTATAATGCGAATTCTGCTGAGTCGACAATGAGAATTTTAAATGTAACATCAAGACATAAAAACTGTATTGCTAAGAAATGTTCAAGTGTGAAATAAATATTTTTCAAAAATTATACCTGCCCTTTTTGTGATTCTAATTGCTTAGTTCTTATCACTATTTAAAAGACCCTCATAATTCACTCTTTCAAACACCAAATTATCATTTCTGCCTCTAAGAGTTATCCCTAAAAGTAGTTATAACCTTGTATTTCCTTAGTTTTAATAAGAGATGACTAATCCAAACCTGTCATGACATTTACTTTTATTCACAATAGTAACTGTATAAAAACTCCAGATGCTAATCAGTCATGGTAAACACATCCAGAAAGGCCAAATGAGCTTCACCCCAGCTCAGATACATGGCCGCGAGGCAGTTCCTGTTTGTGTCACAGTGATGTCTGTGCACGTATCTGCCTGCAATTATATATAGGGCACTTGAGGCCTATATGCCTTACAGACTCTAATGATTTGATATAAAAGTACTCCGTTTAGTTTTACCATGGACCCAAATGTAGAAAACTGAAAACTTGCTATCAAAAATGTGGTACCAAAAATGTGTACAGTTCTTTAATATGCTAAACAAGAGTGTGTCATAGCGGTAATGATAAAGACTAGTTTTAATCTCACCGTTCAGAGAGCTTGTGATGCCTTATGAGACTGCTACTTAACCAGAAAAGTGGCCAAGTGATCCTTGACCATCAGACACTGTGTATGTACATAGCTCAATATAGCTCTCTTAATCCCCTAAGTGATTCATTCACATTACTTTCTTGGATATAAAGTCACTGCCATCTTTATACTTTGTAAATATTTTAAAAAATGAAGATTTTTAACTTAACATGAAAAATTCAGTTTTATTTTGAAAAAAAAGCTGACTTTTCATACTAATAGAACAAGATTAAAAGTAAATTTCTTAAACATTATCCAGAAAAATAATGCAATTTATAGTATCTACTAGTGGTACTACTATACACAGAAGGCAGAACCTCTGCCTATTCTGCAGGTGCAGCTTCAGCATTCTCTTGTTCAGGGGCAGGCTCACTCCCAGCTTCTTTTCCTTCTTTGCTTCTTTTAGACTTTTTGTGCTTATGTCTCCTGTGACTATCTCCTTCTTCACTTTCATGGCGGCGTCTACTATTACTGCAGAGAGAAAAAAGTGTGCTCTGTTTCAAAATGTTTAAATATATAATTCGGGATCAAAAAATACTAATGTGTTTAAGATAATTTCTTTTTCTCATAAACTTATTTAGGAAGTAATCAGTCTTAATGAAGTCTTTTATGCAGAGATTACATTAATATATGATCAGCTTTACCAGTACTGTCCCAGATTAGTAGGGCCCTTTTACTTCATTCTGAAAGACTGTAACACGAAATAGAAACTGAAATATTTAAAGAGAACAGGAAATTCTATTTTGTGGGGTTGCTTTTCCTCAAACAATACAAATTAAAATGTAGTGCCTTTTTCTTCAGAGGCGAGGGGGCACTATAAGCCCTAAACTGTTTCCTTCTTTTGTTTTTCTAGTACCAGAACCTTGGGCTTGCCAGGCAGGCATGGTGCCACTGAGCTACGTCCTCGGCCCTAAACTATTTCTTTAAACCAAACACTGCTTGGTTTAATAATATTTACTATTAAGAATTTGTTCATATATTAAAATTCCCATTCTCCCAATGAGATAATATAATAAACCAAAATCTCTCATCATATTATTTTTATTCCATGCTAATTTCGGTTTTGGGGGTAATCTTGTTAGGCTTAAAAATTCTGGTTAAAGCTCATGAGGGACCAACGATTTCAACAGATAATTCTGACTCTTCCAATTAGAAACACATGTTATTGACTGCTTGGAAGCGTATGCTCTCACTTCCTGAAGTCAAATCAATTTATGGCTTCAAAATTAATCATTACTGGGGCCGGAGATTTAGCTCAGTGGTTCCAGCGCCTGCCTCACAAATGCAAGGGCCTGAGTTGGATCCTGGTAGCCACATACAATGCTGGGTGTGGTGACTCACGCCCACCAGCAATCAATACCACATACCACAGTGCCGGGAATGGTGGCTCACGCCTGTCATCCCAGCACTTGGGAGGCAGAGACAGGAGGACTGCTAAGTTCAAGGCTCACCTGGGCTACAGAGTGAGCTCAGGGCCAGCCTGAACTACAAAGCGAGACCCTGTCTCAAAAAAAAAAAAAAAAAAAAAAATCACTACTTTATTAAAGCACAAACCTGCGAGATGACTTGTGTCTGGTTTCTTCTTTCTCTCTGTGTCGTCTTTCTCTATGTCGTTCTTCTTTTTCTCGACTTGCTCTGTGACGCTCATAGCCTCTTTCTGCATATTCCCTGTATCTGTATCGCTCTTCATCACTGCAATAGAAACAGTAAATTTTCTTGACACCTGGATTGTTAATTTTAAATGACTGCAAACTCTAAAGGATGAAAATCTTAACTCCAACAGAAGCTTGCACATTAGCATCTAGTGGGTAGGTGAGAAATACATAGTTGTTGAAGTGGTAGTCACAAATTAATGTTAGATCAATGAGAATTCAAAATCTCTAACTATATTATCATGCTACATTTGCTCTGTGCTTTCCATTGTTAGGGCATAGAGATTCATTTAACAAAGTTTTATTTCTTCGAACTATGGGACCCACAGCTGACTAAAATTGTAATCAGCAATCTCATTTGCTTCTGCTCCTTTGAAATATTAAAAGTATATTTATGTATCTCAAATTTCTAACCTAAATTCTTGGATTATTTGTAAAGTCTTCGACACACAGTAAAGATTTTAAAAATACGTGGCTCACAATGGTTATGAGACAGCAGATAAAGGTTCTTAATCCTTTGGCTTATCAATTACAGAAAGAGTACATTATACAATGGAAAGGTATAAACATAAAGAACAGAGAGTCATCAGTCCAACTCCTACAACAGAATCTGTAACAATGCACAAAGGCTGGACATACCTACATTCTGAAATGCTAGTTCATTCTATATCTGTTTCTGTGGACATGGGGCAGGGAGTGTGACACATGGCTATAAACTTCAAAAACATGAAAAATATGTGAATATAAGCAGCAGCTTCATTTCTGTATGTGTTTAGCAGAGACACTAACACTCTGTACAACCTAATTTGAGAACCCTGAGCTAAAGAGCTTTGGTTTCTAGAAATATGTTTAATACAAAGTATTAGTAATTTTCCCAAAGCATCAAAATGTTTTTAAAAATCTGAGTGGAAATAACATGATGAATATAAGCCACATAAAAGCAGGTCAGCCTGTGCTCTCTTACCTAAAGGAAAAATTCAATAGTGCTGTGTTTAATGACAAATCATAGGGCTGTCCAAATTATTACATTAAATTTCTTAATGTTTTACAAAAATACAAAATGTATTGACATATATACACCCATGTGTACATCTATATATTTTTTCCAACTATAAATATGAATTTTGTATTTGGAAGCTAGAAGCATGTCATGTAACAGGCACGGCAGGCAGCCCAGGGGAATATGAACAGTATGGACAGAAGGACACCCAGATCACATCCTGATTCTGCCACTTACTATGTGAATGATCCACTTTATTAATTAGTTCTTTAAAAAGTTTTCTCATCTGTAAAACTGGCAACAATATTTTTTTTGTAGGACTGATAATAATATAAAAGTGCTTGGAACAGAGAAGATGCTCAAAACTGACAGTCTTTAGTAAATTTAATGCTTAACTTTTCAGAAGCAGAACACTTTTTGTAAATGCTACTGACCCCTATAATAATACCATGTCTCTAAGGTAATATAGCCCCATAACAGGTATTACAATTAACTCCTGAAAACTGAGGGTCTTTTTATAGTGACTACAAACAGATATGCATAAAAATGATTAGAGGTCAATGATCTCATATTTTGTCACTTTTAACCCTTGTCCCTCTTACCATGAAACACTCTTACTAGTTTTGAGGCCTTATATTCTAAAGGCAGCCACATGATGGCAGATGGCAGAAGAACTGGTCCTGCACACAAAATACAGAGACTTTCTTCTATCCATCCCTTTTCTGATAAGTGACTACAGTACAAAGGTTTCTGTGGGCCTGGAAATCATTAGAACTCGTTTCAAGCAGCCTACAATGACCAGCCTTTTTTCAGGCCCACAATTAAACTGCCTAAAAAACAGATGTTGAAGTTGGTCTATAATTTTCTAAACAATGACTCTGTAATTTGTAATGTAACACATACTACATACCATATTGCTTTTTAGACATTTCTTAGTCTTCAGAAACAGCCTTTACTTATACTTCATTTAGATTTTCCCAGAATATAATCCCCCTACAGGATAATTCAGAATGCATAAAATTCTACTACCTTTTGTATCTTTCTGGCTTTAAACTTTAGTATATGTGCTGCCAAAGCGAGCACTCTGGCTTTAAACTTTTACTCAAAATTAAGTAAATACTGACTCTTAATGATTTAACTATTTACTCTTTTAAGGTTCAATAAAAATTCTTTAACATCTGTGGACATATGTGGAAGAATAAAAGAATGTAACTTCAACTCTCCTAAAAACAGTGTATTATGGAAATAAAACTTATGAGCACTATCAAAGCATTTATGTTCACTGTCTTTCCTATTGAATTTTAGTCATAAATGTAGATTTTATAAATAGTGCTAGCTCAAACATATCCATTTTAATGACATCAAAAATGTATAATCAACTTTCTAAAAAGTAATTATCTTGAATTTAATAGATCATGCACTTAAGTGACTGAAGTCAACAGCACATGCCCTGCTATGCAAAACAACCAAATGCATAAGCTCAGGCATACTTATACACCCCCCCCACACACAAATGCATTGTGCCACTAATTTATTTGATCAGTAACATTTCAGTAAGGCTCTAAGATGCATAAGTCATACATTAGGGAACGCAAGGAAGAAAAAGGTTAATAAATCCTTTGCAGTTCCTTCTTACATCTTCTTAGTTAAACTTTTAAACTAACAGCCAGTCCTGGTCAGCTTGAAAATATCACCAAGGTTTAATGTCTCAATGTATAAGGGTAGTGTCTGAGTATTTTTGTATCTGACTTAGAACAGGGACTAAAAATGTCAGTTACACCAACAAAAGAATGAACTGGGACTCCACTCAAAAAAAAAAAAAAAAACCCCAACAGCATAGAAAAGAAAACAGCATGAAAAGTTACGGATTTTTTCAATTACCTAATTTTAAGACTATGAAGGATTTTAAGTAACATCTCAACCACATCTCCAGGCAATATTATAGCTCTACCTTAATTTCTCTATGCCTGACTCCCTCATTTGATGTATCAAGACTTAGGCTAAATAATCTCAAAAGTTTTTTGTGAGTCAAAAAGTCTATGATCACATAAACACATCTACCAAGAACAAATGCTACTTCAATCAGGGTATATTCAACAGTAACTTGATTTATTACTTGATCTAACCAACAAAATTAATAAAGAAAAACTACATGCAGGGGTGTGGTGATATATGCCTTCAATTCCAGCACTAAAGAGAGTAAACCTGGGCCATAACATGAGTTCAAGTCCAGCATGAACTACACAGCAAGACCCTGTCTCAAAACACAAAAAAACCCCAAGCTATATAACTTAATATCTCTCATTTATTCTATTCATACAAAGAAACAATATGAAAAATAGTGCTATCTAACTTACTGTATTCCACTGCAATGGTATCTAGACTAGTATATAAACAAGACAACTAAATTTAATGCTCTGGGTGTATAATGGTAGATTTTCATTCATTTCAAAATCTGTCTAAATGACACAATTAGTTTTTTTTTTTTTT